>JAVHMZ010398613.1:0-18472 GCA_034782995.1 Amazona versicolor
GTTGCCGGATTCCGACGACGCTGGCGATGCCGGGCTGCTAGCCGGATTCACGCGGTTCCGTCCAGTGCTGATGACTGCTTTGGCGATGATCATTGGCATGCTTCCTATGTCGCTTGGACTGGGCGAGGGGGGTGAACAGAATGCTCCACTGGGACGCGCGGTGATCGGTGGGCTTCTGTTCGCAACCGTGGCGACGCTGTTTTTTGTACCGGTGTTCTTCAGCTTGGTGCACGGCAGGCGGAAATCGGCGTGAAACGCCTGCGCACGATTCTTATTTTGCTAGTTACCCTGGCCGTAATCGCGGCTCTCGCGTTCTGGGGCATTCGTCCAAGGATGCAGCAGCGTCAGCAGCTCCGGGACGATACAGTACATGCGTCAAAACCCGCCGTCACCGTGATTCATCCAACGCGCGGCGCTCCGGCGGAGGAAGTTGTTCTACCCGGTAATATCCAAGCTTTTCGCGATGCGCCCATCTTCGCGCGAACGGATGGCTATCTCAAGCGATGGTATTTCGACATCGGAGCTCGCGTGAAAACGGGTGATCTGCTAGCGGTGATCGAGAGTCCTGAAATCGATCAGCAATTGCAACAGGCGAAAGAAGACGTGACAACAGCCAAAGCAAATCTTAATTTGGCGCAGATTACAGCGGCGCGCTACACAGATCTGTTTCGAACCGATTCGGTGGCAAGGCAAGACGTGGACAATGCAGTGCAGACTGCGGCGGCCAGAGCCGCGGCAGTAAAATCGGCCGAGGCAAACGTCGGGCGACTACAAAATCTGGTTGGCTTCGAACAAATTTATGCACCGTTCGACGGCGTGATAACGGCGCGAAACACCGACGTGGGTCAATTGATCAGTGCCGGCCCAGCAGCCGGCTCGGGTAGCACAACCCCGGGAGTTCTAACCAACACGGGAACGGGCGCGGGTACGGGTCGCGAGCTGTTTCATATCTCGGCCGTCAGTACGCTACGCGTTTTTGTACAAGTTCCGCAGACTTACTCGCACGATGCCGTCCCGGGCATGAAGGCCGACTTGACATTACCGGAGCTTCCCGGAAAACGGTTTACAGGAACACTGGTTCGCACAGCAAAGTCAATGGATCCGGCTACGCGGACGCTTCTTTCAGAGATCGATGTTTCAAACCTCGCCGGTTTGCTGTTTCCGGGAGCTTACACCGAGATTCATCTGAAAGTTCACTCCAATGCTTACACGCTGATCATTCCTTCCACCTCGCTGATTTTCCGTTCGCAGGGTCTAAGAGTTCCAATCGTGAAGAACGGAAAAGTCAACCTGATTCAGGTGACGCTTGGCAGAGATTTCGGAAACACTGTAGAGATTCTGGCGGGTTTGTCTGCAGGCGACTCGATCGTGGCAAATCCGCCCGACTCTCTTGTCGACGGAGAGGACGTACGCATTGTGAGTCCAAAAGCGGCTAATGAAGCTGAAGAGTAGGCAAACAAAAATCCCGCTTGAGGCCAGCGTGCAGCAGGCCTCGAGCGGGACTTTCTAGAGGATCGTATCCCTAAGCTGTTGCTGACTGACGGCTATGCTTCAGGTCGCGCACGACATTGTGAGCTTCAAGCACACCCTGGTACTGCTTGTTGACAACAATTTGCACGTCACTTGGAAGAGATTTCTGCAAGGCGTCACTATAAGCTTTCTTCGCCGTGTCTTCTCCGGCTTCAGCTTCGTTGATGACGGCGGTGTCCTCATCTTTCGCGAGCGCTTCCTTCAAATTAATCCATCCGCGATGCAGACTAGCCGCAATGTGACCGCTTTCGGCAGGCTTTTCACCCAGCGAGCTCACCAGCGATTGCAACTCCGTCGCATAGGATGCTCGTTGCAAGGAATATTTCGAAAACAACGCCTTCAACGACGGGTCTTTCACCTTCTCAGCGGAAGTCTTAAACCCTTCCTGGCCGTCTTTGCAGGTCTCAATCAGGCTGTTCAGTACATCTACAACTTCGCTCATCGACGAAATCTTGCTCCTTCTGAGATTTGACAAGACTGCGGCTAAAACATTTCGGAGCATGTTCAACCGGTCACACCGTTTGTTGCCGTTTAGCCCAATGTCTCAAGATCTAGCGAGAGAAAACACGAGTCGGCGGTTCACTACAAGACAATGGACCGATCCTACAAAAATCCTCTTATGGGGACGAGCAGCCTTAAAGAGCTGTTTTGGCGTGCCTATGGAACTCAAAGGCGCTTGGTCTGTGCCGGAATTGAATCGGCAAGACACGCACAGTCCATCGAGCTCCGTATCCTGGCTTGTTAGGCGGCCATTCTTTTCAACACCGGCCTTTCTCATGAAGGAAATGGGGGAAACCGCCGATAGGCATGTTGAGCAGTATGGGTGAAATGGGACAGAACGGCTTGCGTTCCCTACGTATCGGGGTACGGCTGTCCATCTGCTTTGCCATCATTGTCGGTCTTATTGCGGCCAATGCCCTTTTGATTGAGCATCAGCAACAAGATTTCCGGGTCAAAGCCAATCAGATAGATGCCATGAACCAGGAAGTCATGAGCATTCTGCATCTCAATAACAGCGTTATGCGCTTCAAGAGTGTCGTGGGAGATGCCGCTGACAAAGAGAGCGCAGTCCAACTGCGCGCCGCCGTCGAACCTTTTCGCGACGCATTTACGCGTGAAGTGGATATCTCGTTAGAGGCTTTACGATCGACGACCACAGCCGGATACGACCGTTCGGCGGTCACGAGCCTGCTGACTTATTACCGGATGGTCTTGCCGGCGGAAGCAGATAGCCTGGCGGGCTTAGCCGCTTTAGGGGATTGGCAGGCGATCCGTCTGCGCGTGCAGAATCAAGTCAGCCTGAAAAGCCACGTTCTTGCCGAAATCGGAGCAAAACTCGAGAATGAGTCGCGCAAGAACCGCGCAGCGTCGCTGGGTCGCATGGCTTCTCTGCAAGGCAGTGCTCACACCAGATGGCTTCTGTTTTGTCTGGCCCTGTTTGCAACAGCCTGTCTTTTTGCCTCGCTGGTTACCCGTAGTATTACTGAGCCTCTGCACCTCTTGGAGAGCGGTGCGCAGGCCTTGGCTCGGGGAGGTCTCGAACACAGGATTGAGATTGGCGGCCGGGACGAGCTGGCAATCTTGGCGGTTGCATTTAATCAGGCCGCTGCTGCGCTGCAGGAATCGTATGCGTTGCTCGAGAGTCGAGTCGCCGAAAGAACCTGGCAGTTGGAGCGGGCGACTCAGGCAGCCGAAGAGGCGAGTCGAATCAAGAGTGAATTTCTGGCTAATATGAGCCACGAAATCCGGACGCCTATGAACGGCATTCTTGGCATGACGGAGCTCGCGCTTGGCACGAATTTGAGCGATGAGCAACGCGAATTCCTGACGACCGTCAAGGGTTCCGGCGAGTCGCTTCTTACCATCATCAATGAAATTCTCGACTTCTCCCGAATCGAAGCCGGAAAACTCTCAATAGAGCGCACGCCTTGCGATCTCCGCCGCACTCTGAACGAGATCGTTCTACCGCTCGCCACGCAAGCCCGAACCAAAGGCCTAAATTTCATTTGCGACTTCGCTGACAGTGTGCCGGAATGCATCTCCGCCGACCGGGTGCGGATCCAACAAATCCTCACAAACTTAATCGGGAACTCGCTCAAATTCACACAAGCGGGCTCTATCACGCTTCGGGTCGCTCAGCAATCTGGCGGCACACGCGATGAGGCAACGCTGCGCTTTTCCGTCTCCGACACCGGCATCGGCATTCCGCTT
This sequence comes from Amazona versicolor, assembly GCA_034782995.1. Lineage (NCBI taxonomy): Eukaryota > Metazoa > Chordata > Aves > Psittaciformes > Psittacidae > Amazona > Amazona versicolor. Next base: position 3,742 of record JAVHMZ010398613.1, read on the forward strand.
GAGAAGCAGGCTTCAATCTTTGAACCGTTCACTCAGGCAGACGGATCGACCACTCGCTTATACGGGGGCACCGGTCTCGGTCTTGCCATTTGCCTTCGTTTGGTTCGCCTCATGGGCGGCAACATTGAACTGGAAAGCGACTTGGGGAAGGGTAGCTGTTTTTCCTTTACTCTGCCTTGCCCCGTCCTCGCAGCCGCGCCTGCGCTGATGCCCGCACTTGAACAGGAAGTGAAACAGTCTTGCCCAGGAAGCTCCAAGTTGCGGGTGCTCTTGGCGGAAGATAACCCCGTCAACCGCAGAGTTGCGTGCAGTCTCATAGAGAAGCATGGGCACTCGGTGACCTGTGTCGTCGACGGCGTGCTGGCCGTTGAAGCTCTCGAGCAGGACACGTACGATGTCGTGTTCATGGATCTGCAGATGCCTCGGATGGGCGGTTTTGAGGCAACGAGCCGAATCCGTGAAAACGAAGCAATACGCGGAGCCCAGCCTACTCCGATCATCGCCTTGACCGCCCACGCCATGAAGGGTGATGAAGAGCGCTGCCTGCAAGCCGGCATGGACGATTATTTGTCGAAGCCGATTCGCATCGCGGAGCTACAATCGAAACTCCTGCGTTGGGCAGCCTAAGCGCCGTGCGGCGAATAGCTAGAATGCTTGCGTGACCTTTTTCGAAAGCCTGCTGCTTTTGCTGCTGGCGGCGACCATCCTGCTACAAATCTCACGACGCCTCTTGCTTCCCTACCCGGCTATGCTGGCGGCCGCTGGAGTCATAGTTGCTCTGATACCGGGTGCGCCCTCTATTGCAATCGACCCCCGTACTGCGCTGCCCCTGTTCATTGCGCCTGTGGTAGTCGATGCCGCTTTTGATTTCCCTCCAGGTATCGCGCGGCGATTGTGGAGTCCACTAGTGGCGCTTGCGATTGTTGCTGTTTTAGTAACGGCGGCTTTGGTCGCATGGCTTGGTTGGACCTATGCTGGACTACCTATTGCGGTGGCAGTAGCGCTCGGCGCGATTGTCGCTCCTCCTGATGCGGCGGCGGCAACCGCCGTGCTCAGTTCTATCTCCATTCCGCGCAGCACGAAAGCGGTGCTCACGGGCGAGAGTCTTTTTAATGACGCAACTGCTTTACTTCTTTTCAGTGCGGCTCTCGAAATACAGGAAAGCGGCGCCTTAAATGGCAACATCGGGTGGCGTTTGGGTCTCGCTGTCCCCGGCGGAATTCTGCTCGGAATCGGATGCGCGTTCTTCCTCCGCTGGGTCAACGAATTCGTCAGAAATACGCTCGGCGGAAACGTACTCCAGTTTGTTTTTGCTTTTCTCGTTTGGATCCTCGCTGAACGGCTGCACGTATCGGCGATCCTGTGTACTGTCAGCATGGCGATGACCATTGCCGCCCTGGTGAAACGCGATAAGGGTACAAGAATGCGGATTCAGTCCTTTGCTGTGTGGGGAGCCGCTGTCTTCACATTGAATGTGTTCGCATTCTTGCTGATGGGTCTGCAGGCGCGAACCATTGTCAAGGGCATGCAAGCGCAGCACCTTCGACAGTCACTGCAATTTGCGGTCTTGGTTGTTATCGCTGTCATTCTTGTTCGTCTTATCGTGGTTATCTCGTTCAATCGTTGGGTGACGTGGCGCTATCAAAGTCAAGGAAAACCCGCGCCGGCTTCATTAAGCCAGGCTGTCTTTGTCGGCTGGAGCGGGATGCGTGGTTTTGTGACGCTCGCAACCGCCTTCGCTTTGCCGGCAGCTCTTCCGCACCGTGACACTGTTGTTCTAACCGCTTTCGGGGTAGTGTTGACAACACTCGTCCTCCAGGGATTCACTCTGCGGCCTTTGGTCAAATTGCTCAAGCTCGATCAGTACGACACGGCAAAAAAGGAGCACGATTCCATCCGCTCCCGCTTAGCGGAGATCGCATTGCACAGTTTGCGCGACAGCACCGGTCCGGAAGCTGAAAATCTCAAGTACAGTTATCAAATCGAGAGGGCCGCGATCGAGGACCCTGCCCAGTCTGACCCGCTTGAACTTCGCCGCAAACTTGGGCTGGAGGCCATCATCGCGGAGCGTGAAGAACTGGAGATATTGCTCGCGGACGATCGTCTTGGACCCGATCTGTATTTACAAGTGCAAGAAGAAATCGATTGGCGCGAACTCACCCTGCTACGCGAAGAAGAGCGCCGCATCGAAGAGAGTTAGCCTTCAACCAGTCTGTAGTAAGAAAATTTGCCGACTCTGAGAACCGCACCCGAATACTTCTGCGAGCTCTCGTTAAGCGAAGAAACACCGAGAGGGACATAATCCGAGCCTTCGAGCAAGCGGATTCCGTTCTGCTCTGCGAGCCGCCGCATCTCACTCTTGCTCTTACCCGTTTTAATGGTAAGCAGCGACAACAAATTAACATCGCCGTTCGTGTGAACATCTTCCGTGCTCTCGGGCACCAGCACAGCGCTCTTGCCGAACTTAGACTCGAAATCCTGCTGAGCCAACCGGACCGTAGTGTCATCGAAGTGATTGAATGTACCGACTACCACGCGCGCCAGCATTTGCTTGACGTCTTTGGGATGCAGCAGCCCGCTTGTCGTTTGAGCTTTCAGCTCCGAGAGTTGGTCCTCTGTGATTTCGGTCAGCTCTCGAAACCACATCCACATCACTTCGTCAGGGATGGCCATCACCTTTCCATACATATCGGCTGGCTCCGCTGTTATGGGAATGTAATTCCCGCGACTCTTGCTCATCTTGGCGAATCGGCCATTCTCGTCAACCTCACCCGTAGTTCCCGGCAGCAGATTGGAGGTGACGATAATTTCCGGGTGTTGACCGGCGGCAGCCATCAATTTCCTGCAAACATGCATGTTGAGAAACTGGTCGATGCCTCCCAGTTCTACATCCGGATTCAGCACCACGGAATCATAGCCCATGAAGAGCGCGTATTCTAGTTCGGCCATGGACAGCCCGTGACCACCCGTTAGCCTGGTGCGGAAATCTTCTCGCTGTAATAGAGTGCTCGCCGAGACTGTCTTCAGCGTCTCGATCCAAGTTCGAACGGTGAGACCGTTCATCCATTCACTGTTGTAGTGCCGCTCAATGCCCGGATCGCGTAGATCGATAATGCGCGATGCTTGTTCCTCGTAGCTGGCCATGTTCGAGTGCATCTGTTCTTCGGTCAGAGCGGGCCGGGCATCTACGCGTCCGCTCGGGTCGCCGATCATTCCTGTGAAATCGCCGATCACAAGGATAATTCGATGTCCCATACGCTGGAACAAGCGAAGGTTAATTAGAGTGACGGCGTGACCGATATGAATATCCGGTCCGGTTGGATCGATACCTAGCTTGACGCGAAGCGGCCTGCCGGACAACTTCGATGCCTTGAGCCGTTCCAGCAGATCGGCCTTTGAAACAATGGCGTCCTCCATGTCCGCAGCTTTGGAAGCAATGCGGTGGAACTGCTCCTCCGCGCTCAAAGATTGTAGATTCTGCGGAGGATGGCTCAATTGCTCCTCCAAGCCTGCCAGCGAAAGGCTTTCGGTCATCAAACGATAGTTTAAACTCCGCTGACATATTGGCTCACTGATTCTTCGAACGAGGCAATCGCCCCGCTAAGGCCTTGTACTCGCGATTCATGTGGGACTGATCGGCATACCCACATGCAAAAGCCACATCGGCGAGCTTTATCCGGGTTGTCACAAGCTCAACTGCGCGCTGAAACCGGAAGATCCGCGCGAGCATTTTTGGCGACAGTCCTGTTTCCTGAAGACAGCGGCGACGAAATTGACGCGGCGACAAACCTGCGTCGAATGCGATGCTATCGAGTGAAGCCTGTTCGGGCTTGCGCTCGATCTGCAACAAAGTCTGTGCAAGCCGTGACTTCGGAAGATCTGGAGGAAGACTCTCGGCGAAACACGCCGTCCAACTCCCCGATGTCGATGCATCATCGAGCCGTCGCTGAAGCTGACACGCACGAGCGCCCCAGATATCTTCGAGCGGAGCGATCAGATCTTTGATTTCTTCCCCCGGCAGCTGAATGACGCCACTCGACATGCCGGTCCGGAATCGAACCCCGGTCGAGATTGAAGCTGCTGTACGGTCGAAGTCTCTGAAGCTGGTCATCGGCCCGACAAACAGCAGTGAAGATTTCGACTCCGTCCGCGTGTAGACAAAATCCGCGCAGCCGTCCGGAACCACGCGATATAAGCCGCCGCTTCTGTCGGTTCTCCAAAAGCAATTGACAAGACCCGCGAGGTGCGCAGGCGGCGCGCACCGGACGTAAGAACCCATTGCTTGAATGTCCGTTTTATTCTATCTTCGACGACATTAGCTTGATACGGTGAGAAATATGAAGCTTACGCCGGTTTTGCTTGTAGAATCCATCGAGAGATCTCTGCCTTTTTGGGTTGATCGCATGGGCTGGGAAAAAACGGTAGAGGTACCGGATCAAGGCGGTCTTGGCTTCGTAATGCTAACCAAAGACGGCGCGGAACTTATGTTCCAGACCTTCGCCAGTGTTCTGAAAGACGAGCCGAAGTTTGCCGGGCAACCGGGTTCGTGCAGAAGCTCACTGTTCTTTGAAGTGGACGACTACGCGGACGTCCTGCGCAGACTGGACGGCTATACAATCACTATGCTGGAGCGAACGACCTTCTACGGTATGCGGGAAATCGGCGTGCTCGAGCCAAGCGGCCATGTCGTCGTCTTCGCCACCAGGGCCTGACTAACGCATGACTAACAGATAGATAGCCAGGGCGGTTCCGACCAAGGCGAGTACAACCGCAATGCCAATCCCGAGAAACGACTGGTGTTGGATATCCCATTCTCCTCGCTTCAACTGTTCGATCAGCTGGCCTTGCCGGACGACCGCCGCGATGTTGACAAACACCCCAATCAGAACCAGGGCGACACCGACCCAGAGCGAAAGCCGTGGAGATGATGCCGCCGCATCGCGCTGAGCCGTCTCGACCTCTCGGAGAAATAGTCCGAAACGGGCAACCACGAAGCCGAAACCCATGAGCGCGATACCGGTTCGAATCCAAGCCAGGAAGGTCCGCTCAGCTGCAAAATATACACGCGGATCTTTGTTCGGATTGTCGTTCATGTCTGCTCTGTTTAGCGGTTGAAAGGATAGTCTTGCACCCAATTGAAGCCGCGATTGACCAGCGTGAACTTGTTCCGGTCGAGTAAGCTTACGCGCATACGTATCGGGTGATTGTCGAGCGAGCCATCGAACAGAATATGCGTCGCATCCTGCTGATGAATGGTGAGACTTCCTTTCCATTTCTTATCGCCATCTTTGGTCAGTGCAATGGTAATGTCTTTCGGCTTCATGTGCATGCCGAAGCCGCCGAACGTGTCATTCATGCGCTGAAACGTCAGCCGCTCGGGGAATTCGAAGATCAAACGCCGCCAGCGATCGTAGTCGGTTAGAAGTGGCTGCCTGATGCGTCCGTCAATCGACATCTCGTCGATGTTCCATATTCCGTAGAGCGCGGATTTCGGCGCGCCTCCGCCATATTGGTACCACTGCTTGCTGGCATCGTGAACGGCCATTCCAAATAGCAGGAAACCAAAGAGGATCTGAGCCGCCGCAGCGATCCTGTTCGCGCGCCGGCTCGCGAAGAGCTTCCGGACGGTCGATGGACCGACCGCACAATCGAGAAAACAGATTTTCACAAAACGTGCTCGCTCAGGAAAGAGTATGAACGCTGACATGAGCAGCAGTTGGAAGGAAAAAAGCTTCACCGGAACGTCAAACGTCATATTCAGGGCAAAGATCTCACTCACGTCAATGAAACAGATCAACGCCCCTAACGTGCTTGTAGCGGGCACAACAAGCAGCAGTCCGGCGAGTGCTTCCATGCTTCCGACAAATCTCTCGTAGGCAGGGGAAGCTCCGACCGACCACCAAAGCGCACCCATGGGAGAAAAGTTCCCGTACGGCTCCAGAAGCCGCGTGAGAAACGGAAACGGCATTTGCATCGGAAAGATCTTCACGATTCCATACACAAACATCTGGCCTGCCAATGCAAAGCGGATGAACACGCGGAACCAGCCATATAGACGCGTGTAGTTAGGACGTTTGCGGTCCAGCATTGACCAGAGCAGAGTAAGTAAGCCGGCAATAACCAACAAGCAGAAACCCAGCACCCAATCGAACACTTTGTCACCGCTTCCGCTCCCCGAGTAAATAACCGGCTGCTTGTACCGGAACACGTGCTCGGCGGTCCAGAGGACGAGGTTGCGAAATGGAGGATAAGTGGCCGGATCTCCAAAGGAAAGATCAGGAAAGGGGATCAATGACCAAAAGATCTGAGTCAGAACGCAATAGAGCGAAAAGTATAAGACGCAGAATCGAAAGCCGATGCGCGCAGCCAATGGCCAAGTCTCTAGCGGATGGTCCGGTCGGGCAGACGTGTCCGAAGTAGCTACCTTCGTTTCGGTTTCCATAAGCGATCAGGAAGCAGGGCCCGAGAGGGCCTTCACCAGCCTATAGAGAAACGTCTGGCCTTCATAAAAGGATTCGATGCTCACGCGTTCATCGCGGCCATGGGCACGTGCAAAACGCCGGTCCATGAAGAAACCTTGCACTCCGTAGGTCGGAATTCCGGCCGCGCGCAGATAGAGTCCGTCGGTCGCACCCACCAGCATGACGGGAACCACGGGCACGTTGGGCCAGAGAGAATCGGTTACGCCGGCAATAGTTTTCATCAAGGCGGGGTTGAGCGGCGAGGGCGGGCCCTGCTCCACATGATCGAGGATCGAAATACTCACTTGCTCATCGGCGAAGACGTGCTTGAGAGTATTCTGCACATATTCAATCGAGTCCTCCGGCAGGACGCGGCAATTGACCGTCGCGGCTGCGAGCTGAGGCAAAGCGTTCCGGGCGTGACCGCCTTCGAGCTGGGTCGCGACGCAGGTGGTGCGCAGCATCGAATTCCACGCGGGCGAGGCTGCCGCAACTTTCTGCATGGCCGCTTCCGAACCATCGGGAACCTGACTAAGCTCGCCTCCGATAGCGCCCCCTTCTATCTTGGCCATCTGCGCGAAGTAGGACCGCGTAACTTCATTCGTCTTTAACGGGAAACCGAACTCCGAGAGCCGATGCAACGCACCTGCCAAATGATAAATCGCGTTGTCGGGAACCGGCATGGAGCTGTGGCCGCCCGCATTGTGCACCTCCAGGCGAAAGTTCACAACATACTTTTCACTGATCTGAACGTCGTTCGAGATCTTTTTGCCATCCTGCTCTTCGGCAAAACCGCCTTCGTTCAGCGCGTACTCTGACTCAATCAGATCGCGATGATTCTTGAGAAGCCAGGCGACCCCGTTGTAGGGACCACCTCCTTCCTCATCTGCGGTTAGCGCGACGAGGAGATCGCGATCGGGTTTATACCCATCGCGCTTCATGCGCAGCAGCGTGGCAACCCAGACCGCCGCCTGCGCTTTATCGTCCGCCGTCCCACGGCCGTAGTAAAAGCCGTCCTTTTCGGTAAAGACGAATGGATCGGTGGACCAGTCTTCGCGCTTGGCTTCGACCACGTCGGTGTGCGCGAGCAGCAGCAGCGGCTTGCGTTTTCCGGTACCGTGATAACGAACCACCAGGTTCGCCTTTTTCTCGATAGGGCCGCCGATGTAGATATCTGCTTCCGGAAAACCGGCAGCCCGGAAGCGCTCCGCCATGGCTTGGGCTACGGGCGTAGTTGCGCCGCTCGTGTACCCTGAGCGAATTTCAATCAATTGCTTGAAGATGTCATGAGCAAGTTGCTTATCGGCGGCGGGCGGCACGAGGTCCGCTGCGCAGCCTGGTAGAGCAGCAAGAAACAGAAGAAGAAGCGCGCGCATGAAATATCATGGCACGCTGCTGCTACTCAGCGCGTAGAGATTTGGCCGGATCGATGCGGGAGGCCCGGAGCGCCGGGAACGCAGTTGCGAGTGAAGCAACGGACAACGTGATCGTAATAACTATAAGAAACGTAAGCGCGTCCGTGGCGCCCACGCCGTAGAGCAAGCTGCGTAAAAATCGCGTCAGCAGCAGAGCCGCGAAAACTCCACCCAAAACACCGTAAAGCGAAACTCTCAGGCCTTGGCCCAGAATCATCGCGACAATGCGTGCTCGCCCTGCTCCGATGGCCACTCGCAAACCTATCTCGTACTGGCGTTGCGTGACCCAGTAAGACATAAGCCCATAGATACCGATCGCGGCCAGGAGCATGGCCGATACGGAAAACGCGACAAATACGCGCGTCGTGGCGCGGAAATCGGCGATGGAGCCGGAGAGCACTTCTTGCAAGGGAATGATGGATCCGGCCGCCGCATTGACATCCTGTTCAGCCACCAGCTTGCGAAGACTCTCGATCGGAACGCCGACGTTTCTCTTTGTCCTGACAACCAAAGTCATGGCAGCAGGGATGCGGCCATCCTCGCGTTCCGATTGCGCGTAGGGCATGTAAATGATTCCGGGCACCCAGTCAGGGAGAGCTCGACTCAAGGTGTATTGATGTACGTCGCCTACGATGCCCACTACCGTTCGCCAGCGCTGACTCCCGGTCGGTTTGATCTGCTTGCCCAAAGCGCTCTCGCCGGGCCAAAGATGTCTTGCTGTCGCGTCCGAGATTAACGCTACAGCGGGCGAATCCGCTCCGTCCCCAAACGAGAGATAACGGCCTGCGAGGAGAGGAACTTTCAACAACTCCAGATAACGGGGGCTGACTGCCCCCAGCCAGATCATGGGAGCCGGATGGTCGGCTGAATTCGGATGTGATTGGACGTTTACGGGAATCGTCGGAATCTGACCGTCCATCGGGACGGAGTTCGAAAGCGCCGCTCCGTCGATTCCAGAAAGTCTGCTCGCACTGGCCAGAAGTCTGTCGTAAAGGGCAACGCAGGAAGCGCGCCCATCGCACTTGGCGGGATCCGGGCTAATGTGCACAGCGAAGACGTCTCGGGAAGAGAATCCCGGATCGATGTTTGACAGCTCATAAAGACTTTTGGAAAGAAGACCGGCACCCACGACCAAGACGAGCGTGAGACCAACCTCGGTCGCAATTAAAACACTGCGGAAACGAACCCAAAATCCGGCCGTGGCTCGCCCGCTTCCGGTCTTCATGGCATCACCCAAGTCGATCTGTGAGGCGCTCAACGCCGGAGCCAATCCGAAGATCAGACCGGTAATTAGCGCTAATGCCGACATCGAAATAACAATCCGCCAATCTACCTGGACTTCCGCCAAGCCGGGCGTTGAAGCCGGCAACAAGGATTTGAAGACAGAGAGGGTTGCGATCCCTAAAACGACGCCACACCCCGCGCCGGCAATGGAAAGAGCCGTGCTCTCGGTCAGCAGTTGACGTACGATGCGCAAACGGCCAGCCCCCAAAGCGCTGCGCAGAGCGATTTCACGGCGGCGAACACTGGCGCGAGATAGCAGCAAGTTGGCAACGTTTCCGCATGCGACCAGAAGCACGAGAGCAACCGACGCGAGCAAGATCAACAGACGGGTTTTGATAGTTCCCGTGACATCGTCCTGCAGCGGAATCGCAGTCGCATCGGCATTCCAATCACGAGCCATCGGATACGGGAACGTTTTGCGAAAGCGAGAGACCAGGACGGAAATCTCGCTGCGCGCCTGCTCGACCGTTACTCCGGGCCGAAGTCTACCGACGAGAGTGACGAAATCTCCCGCCCAATACTCGAGAAAGTTGCTGCGGTCCAGCCGCATGGGAAGCCAGCACTGAACGCCCGTAGAGCCGTAGGAAAAAGCGGGCGGCATGATGCCCACAACGGTGCGATTTACGCCATTCAGACTGATCGCGCGCCCAAGCAGCTCTTTCGAAAGCGATGCACTGATGATTGCAACACCATCGCGTCCTTTGACATCCTCTCCGCTCTCGAAAGTACGTCCTTTTGCAGTGCGTACTCGCAGCGTAGAGAGGAACTCCGGCGAGACGAAGCTCGTCATCACGCGTGCCGGCGGACCCAGACCGGTCAGGTTCAACTCGGAGCCATTGCTTACGGCGGCAATGTCCATTGTGCGGCTCTGTTCACGCATCCAGGGCAGCGCAGCCCGTGGATAAACACCCGTGATACGCACGAGACGTTCCGGCAGAGCGTACGGGAGTGGACGCAAAAGCAGCGTATCCACCAGACTGAACATAGCCGTGTTGCCCGCAATTCCAAGAGCGATGGACGATATCGCGACCAATGTGAATATCGGTGTCCGGGCAAACATGCGAATGGCGTGTTTCGCATCGACAAACAGAGTTTCAATAGGGAGGAAACTCCACGTCTCGCGAGACTCCTCTAGGGCGAGCGTGACATTGCCCATCTCGTTCGGGGCGTGTTCTTCGCGTTTGAGCTCGGCATGGAGCGCGATCTCGTTTTGCAGCTCGCGGTAAAAGCGATCGCGATGGATCAAGAAAGTGAAGCGCCGTACAACGCGTGATATTCGTCCCATCGTCTATCGATGGGAAAAGTATCCCGCCTTCTCTCATCCCTGTCAAGAGGATTGTTTTGCGAAACGGGTTACGCTCTTGCTTATATTAATGGAAGCCGCTTTGCGGCTGCCCTATTGAGGCTATGGAAATATGTCCAAAATCCAATAAGCTCCACTAACTCCCTGGATTCTCCTCATCGGAAGGTGGCCCACTCTTCTCCACTTGCTCGGCCTCCAACTCGGATCCATCCCGAACATTGTTAATTGCTAAATATCCGTCCAGCGTCGCGTTGGAATCGGCTGCTTCTTGCAAACTTCTTGCCGTGTGGGCTGCTTGGCCCGGAGCGTCGACCAGATTTTCGGGTTCGTCGTGTTCTGCTTGTCCTGACATTGCAAAGGTAGGACTCTTTCCGAGCCTGATCGTTTCCTAATGGGATGGCCGGATCGTCAGGGTGTGCACGGCGGTTACGCAATCGAACTCCATGGGAAAACTTCGGCCGGCGTAATACGAAGCCCACTGATCTCTGTAATGTGGCGACGCAACGTTACCCGATTCGCCGAGAAGCAGATTCTGCTGTGACCGGTCCCAATTGCCGAGATCGACTACCATGCGCTGCGAAGGACCCAGGGTCGCAGTCGTCTGCTTCACCGTCGTGCCCGAGCCGCTCATCGGCACTTTGCCGATATTGAAGAACCTATCCGCCAGCGGCAATTGCCTACCGACCGGATGAGTCAGGTTCCACTCGAGCATGTTTCCCCAGCGCCAGCGAGCGACGCGGCTGCCCTGCCGGTTGCGCCCTTCGGAGAGAGCAGTTTTCAGATTTGCTAACAGCCATGTGTCCCAGTCGTCGTTCGGTACCCACCCGGAAGGACGTGTTCGCAGCATAGTTTCGATGACTTGAGAGCGCGGAAGAATGTCCGGGAGCGGCGTCCGATTGCTGAAGGTGGAAGCGGAGCGCGGAGTTCCTCCTGTCTTCCCAGGTGTTTGCTCCGGCTTTGCTGCACTCGATACATAAGGGACCTTCGTGGCATCGTTCGCAACCAGCAGCTTCACCAAACTGGTGCCCATGGCCGTGCTGAGAAGCTGAGTGATCACAGGAGCGCTATTGTCTTTGTCCATCTGCCCGTTCCAGCGGCGCAGGACCGCAAGAGCATCCGTGACCATCGAGTCTTTCTCTCTCCGCTGACCGGCGACCCGCAAAACCTCTCTGGCAAGAAAACTGTCGTAGGCGGCATAGACGTCTTTCTGAATCGCCAGGGTATCGGGTACGTCGAGCTTATCTTTCGAATTCAAGCAAGATCGAATTTGCTCCAGCCGGTAACGATCCGCATAACTGCCTCCGATCGGTAACGGGAATTCTGGAGGGAATGGATTCTGATTGGCGGTCGCGATGATCCCGGACGGCGGATTGTAGATCGTCGGGAGCTGATCGAATGGCAGATACCCGTCCCACTCGGCAATTGGAGCAGTTCCGTTCAAGGCAAAATCCCCCGAAAAATTATGCCGGATGGGAATCGCGCCCGCGGCTTGATACCCGATGTTGCCCGCGCGATCCGCATAAACGAAATTTTGCGCCGGTCCCCAAAAGATCCGGAGAGCGTCACGGAACTGAGTCCAATTTTGCGAGCGATCGATGTCGAGAAACGGGAAGCCGAAGCCGTCATAAGCGCTCCAGCGAATGGCAAACGCCGTCCCGTTTGCATGGAGAGCCACCGGCCCGTGACGCGTCGTCCAGACGTTTACATGCAGCGCCTTTGCACCGCGAACCAGGATCGTCTCGCGATCCAGTTTGGCTTGCTGCACTTGCCCGTTGAACAGATAACGGCCATCTTTTTCATTGAACTGCTCGGCATAGAGATCCATCACGTCCGCCTGCAGATTGGTAACGCCCCAGGCGATTTGATCGTTGTGCCCGATGATCACGCCCGGAACCCCAGGCAGAGCCGCGCCCGAAACATTCAGCCCGGGAGCCTTCAGGTGAACCAGATGCCAGGTTCCCGGAATGTTGTAGGAAAGATGAGGATCGTTTGCCAGCATAGCGCTGCCGCTGGCAGTATGCGCCGCTGACAACGCCCACGCATTCGAGCCTGGACTTTCGGCAAAGCCTTGAGTCGCGGGAAACAGCGCGTGTAAACGCGTGAGATCCCGGCACAACGATGCGAGGATTGTCTTCTTCAGTTCGAAGGCGGAAGAATCGGTCAGATCCTGAAACATCACGAGGCCCGCTATCATCGAGTCGGCCGCCTTCCAGGGTTTCGGCTCGTAGGAATGACCGGGCAGCGAAAACTCAAGCGGATACACCCCGCGATGCGTATTGACGTAGAAATTTATGCCGCGGGCGTATTGATCGATTGCTTCGCGATCCGCTGTGCGCAGCCTCGTGACGTTCAGTTCTGCCAAGGCGCGCATGCGCAATAACCTCGCTTGCAAATCGATCGGTATCGCGGCTGACCCCACCACTTCAGCCAGTTCGCCAGCACCCAAACGCCGTAGCGCATCCATCTGCCACAATCGATCTTGGGCAGTGGCATAACCTTGCAAGAACACAGCATCCTGCCAGCGTGCGGCTTCAATGTGCGGGACGCCGCGCTCATCGCGGCGGATGGTAGCAGCCCTGCTTACCGGAGCATTGAGCACGCCGGTTTCCTGAGGCAAAGGGCGGTAAGCGAACCAGTAGATCACCAGGCTCACAAGCGCCAGCATGATGGCAATGCTGACGTTGATGATGCGTTGAACGCGAGGCGGCAAGGTTTTCCGATTGTACTCTGGCTTCGGCAATCTGCAAGATTACGAAGACCGCTGCTCCCGCGGCAATGACTCTGCGCTTTGCAGCTCTGTTGTTGATTCTGCTGACCAATGGATTTTTCGCGGCAGCCGAGGTTGCCCTTGTCTCCGTTCGTCCATCGCGGCTCCGCGAATTAGCTGCGCAAAGCGATAAAGGAGCGCAAAGCGCTCTTAGCCTGCTCTCGAATCCGGGACGTCTGCTTTCGGTCACTCAGTTCGGTGTCACACTCGCGAGCCTTGGCCTCGGATGGGCGGGAGAGGACACCCTATACTCGCTCTTTCGCAGTCTCCTCGATTCCTTCGGTTTGCAAGTTCCGGGCGCGCTCCTGCACGCCATCGCCTTCACGTTGGCGTTCCTGATCATCAGTTACGCCCATGTCGTTATCGGCGAAGTTGTTCCCAAGAATTTGGCCATCGACAAGGCCGATCGGCTGGCGGTGTTGGTAGCGCCGATTCTGCTCGTCTTCTACCAGCTATCCCGGCCTTTCGTGTTCGTCATCGAGCGGACTGCTAATTTGGTGCTGCGCTCGCTCGGAGTGTCCGCCCACAATGAAGGCGGCGGTCACACGCCGGAAGAGCTGAAACTGATCGTGCAGACCATTCGACATGAAGGACGGCTCGAACAGTTCGAAGAAGACGCGATACAACGCCTCATCGACCTGGCCGATGTCTCTGCCCGCGAAATCATGACCCCGCGCCGGAGCATTGTTTCGCTTCCAGTCGATGCTGAACTCGAAACCGTCGTTGAGAAAATGACAGAACATCAGTTCACCCGCGTGCCCATTTTCGAAGGACGGGCGGAGCACATCATCGGCCTCGTTCATTACAAGGACCTGATTCGCGTCTGGGAAGAGCGCCGCCTCAGTCATGATCGGCGCAGGCCGACACGTCCCTTCCGCTTGCGCCGGCTGATCAGAAAGCCGGTTGTCGTGCCCGAAACGAAACCGGCGAATCAACTCATCGCCGAGTTTCGCAACGAACATACGCGCATGGCGCTCGTGGTGGACGAATTCGGCACTGTCACCGGTTTGATCACGCTAGAAGATGTGCTCGAGCAGATATTCGGCGATATTGGCGACGAACATGATGTGGTGCGCCCCAAGGCTTCCGAAGACGACGGATCTCTGCAGCTTGAAGGCAGCACCACCATCCGCGACCTGCAGGCGCGCTATGGAATCGAGTTGCCGGTGGACGCCGGTTTCGAAACTCTGGCAGGGTTTCTTCTTTTCGATCTCGGTCACATTCCGCAGGTAGGCGAATCGGTCGCGTATGGTGGCCGCCGATTCTCGATCGCGCATATGGAGGGCAATCGGATTTCGTTAGTGATCGCCGACAGAACGGATGATGGAGCATCGCCATCGCCCAACTCTTATAATCAAAAAACATGAACGGACTTGCCGCGAACCGAACAGAACAACAGCTGGCCGAGGAACCGTTGCCTTTCCACGAGCTCGAGGAAGAGCCGATGTTGTTCTGTCCGCAATGCAGCGAGCGGTTGAATGCGCATCGTTGCAAGCTCGTC
>JAVHMZ010399614.1:0-42240 GCA_034782995.1 Amazona versicolor
AATTGTCCTCCGCTTCTGACGTTTTCTAGGGACACGGGAAACCGAGAACGGAGCCATACGGCGAGCTTCACAAAAGTGTCTAGGAATAAACTGTCGACATGCAATCACGCAGAGACTTCTTAGGCCAGATTGCTGTGGCCACACTCGCTCTCGGGCCACCGCCGGAGCCTTTATCCGAGTTCGATTATGGAGATATCGAGCTTGCGCCAGGCGTCGCACAGAAGCAGCTCGAGCAAACGCAAAAAGTGCTTTTGGCCCTCGATGAGAATAGCCTCCTGAAGCCCTGGCGGTTGCGAGCTGGACTAGCTGCCCCGGGACCGGATCTAGGTGGCTGGTATGACGAAGTGCCGCTCGTAAAAACAGAAAGTGGCGGGCACGGTTTTGCACCTGCACATTCTTTCGGTCAGTGGCTTTCCGCTCTTGCCCGCGGTTATGCATGTACCAGGAATCCAGCCGCAAGAGCTAAGCTAGTTCGGCTTCTTGATCAGTACGAGCCTGCAATTTCACCAAAGTTCTACAAGAACTTTCGCTTTCCTGCTTACAACTACGACAAGATGGTCATCGCGTTAACCGATGCACACCGCTTGGCCGCTGTTCCTAATGCGGCGGAACTGCTCGACAGAACGACTCAAGCTGCCTTGCCCCACCTGCCGCCGCATGCTCTAGATCGAGATGCAGTGCAGCGTGCATGGCGTGAATCCGTGGGCGAATACGCTGGTGATGACTACACCTGGGATGAGTCGTACACGATGGGTGAAAACCTATACCTTGCGAGCAAATATGGTATGGGTAGCAGATATCGCGAGATTGCTCCGCGCTATTTGCTTAACGAAACGTTCTTCGATCCGCTAGCGGCCGGTGAAAACGTCCTCGCCCGGCATCACGCCTATAGTTTCTGCAATTCTCTGAGCTCAGCGATGCAGGCGTACTTGAGCGATGGAAGCACGAAGCACTTCGTTGCTGCGCGCAACGCTTTCCGCATGATTGAAGCGCAGAGTTTTGCGACAGGTGCTTGGGGTCCAAACGAAGCTTTCGGGCACGCGGGCGGTGAAGAACTGACAGAAAGTCTCACCTCGACCCATAGGTCTTTTGAGACGCCTTGCGGGAGCTATGCACACTTTAAGATCACTCGATATCTTCTGCGCGCGACTGCAGATGCGCATTACGGAGACAGTATGGAGCGAGTCTTGTACAACACAGTCTTCGGGGCGAAGGAGCTGCAGCCGGACGGCCATGCGTTCTACTATTCCGACTACAATGCTGCGGGACGCAAAACCTATCATCCCGACCGATGGCCTTGCTGTTCCGGAACCCTGCCGCAAGTAGCTGCGGACTATCGCTTACTGATCTACTTCCGCGATAGACAAGGTATTTACGCAAACTTGTTCCTTCCCTCGACGGTGCGTTTTACGTCGCCCGAAGGAGTGCAGGGTAGTCTCTCACAATTCGGCGATTACCCCGAAAGCGACTCTGTTACCTTTCGGATGACTCTGAAGAAGCCAAGCCGCTTCGCGCTGCGATTACGCGTGCCGGAGTGGTCTCTGAACCCCTCAATCCTCCTAAACGGTAAACCTGTCAACGCTTCAATGCGATCAGGGTTCGCACAATTTGATCGTCAATGGCGGAGTGGAGATCAGTTACAGCTCCGGCTGGATCGCCCTTTTCGGCTCGTGCCGATCAGCGACAAAGCCCAAAACGTCGTGGCTGTGATGCAGGGACCTCTGGTGATGTTTCTACTCGGTAGCGATGCATGGAGAGGTAAGGCCGCTGAACTGCTCGCGGCCGTTCGCTCTGGAAGCCTTGACGCCCGTCCGTTCTACCGTATCGGCGAGCAGCCGTATCGAACGTACACTACGGTTGCTTCCTAGTCCACCCTGGAAGCGCTTAGCGCTTCCGCTGACCCTTGGACATCTTCCTGACTTGGCGCTTCAAGGAACCTCGCGCCACACCTGAAGCGCGTTTTGCTTTGGGCGCAGCCTTTCGACGTGCCGCCCGCTTGAGCTTCTTGCGCTCTTCTTTACTCTCAACGTGTTTCGTGTTCATTCCACAACCTGTATGCCTGCAAATTTCTCGACGATTTTCTTCAGTCCGTGTCCCGGAAAGCTTATCGTTAGTTTCGCATCCTCGCCCTCACCTTCGCGGCGCAGCACAGTCCCTCGTCCGTATTTTGGATGATTTACCACCGTGCCGGACCGAGCAAACCCTGGTCGCTGTGGTGAGCGTGCCGTCGGCGAAGCTGGTGCAACCACTTTCGATCTGTCTATCGCTGTTGGACTGTTAAATCTCGATGTGGAGGATGGACTCCTAGTGGATGTTGCAGCCGCCGGTCTCGCTTGATTCACTCCTGGGGACGAGCCTGAAGGAGTGAAAGAGGAGCTTGGGGAGGAACCGGGCGGCCGGCGTGTAAATCCTGACGGAGGCGGCATTCCCCGCTCGGCAAAAAACTGAGCAACGTTTTCGACCGAGTTCACGGTGCGTCCCGTATACAAATTCTTTCGAGCGGACCGCCTTACATCATCCTGCTCGGCGTACAGCTCGACATCGTCATCCAGAACCAAGCTGCCAATTGGAGAGAGCCGTTCGCGCAAGGCTACTGGAACTTCGTTAAGAAATCGAGAAGGTAGGCAGACCTCGGGTGCCGATCCCCCAAAACGGCGCCGATATCGAGCGTAGGTCAGGTATAGCCGCTGCTCCGCACGAGTCATAGCCACATAGCAAAGTCGCCGCTCCTCCTCCATGGCAGCGTCAGCCATCAGTGATCTGCTGTGAGGAAAGAGCCCTTCCTCTAGACCGGCCACGAAAACATTGGAGAACTCCAGGCCCTTCGCGTTGTGAATAGTCAGTAGGGACACGGGGGCCTTCTCGTCCACAGAGTCGGCATCTGCTACCAAGGCCGCATGATCTAGAAAATCGGCCGGCGTCTCTCCCCGATCTGCCGCCTCCAAGGCCGCGTTAACGAGCTCCTCCAAGTTGCCTAGGCGGCTTTCCGCCTCTGGCGACGTGTCATTTTTCAACATCGCCCCATAACCGGTCGCCGTCATAATTTCGTGAAGGAGATCGTCAACGCGTTTTGTGCTCGAACTCTCCTGCAAGTCCTCAATTAGACGCACAAAGGAGCGCACTGCTGCAGCCGCTCGGGTTGGCAGAGCATTCTCCTCTAGTACGCGGTGAAGCGCCTGCCACACACTCAATCCATGTTCGAGTGCGTACTGCTCCATCTGCTCGATCGTGCCTTTGCCGATACCCCGTGCCGGAGTATTGATGACGCGCAAGAGGCTGAGCGAGTCGTGCGGACTGATGACCAGCTTCAAATACGCCAACAAGTCCTTAATTTCGCTTCGTTGATAGAAGCTGAAACCACCAATTACCAGATATTTGCGCCCATAGCGCCGCAGTGCTTCCTCGATCTGGCGTGACTGGAAATTGGTTCGATAGAGAACCGCTACGCGGTCGGCCGGGTTCCGCGCCAGCAGTTTTTCGATGGTGTCCGCGATGAACAAGGCCTCGTTTTCCCCGTCCGGTGCCTCGTAGTAGCCAATCTTGGCGCCTTCGTCTGCGCTGGTCCAGAGCCACTTGCCCTTTCGCTCTTTGTTGTTCGCAACAACGGCGCTTGCCGCCTCCAAGATATTCTTTGTCGAGCGATAATTCTGTTCTAGGCGAATTACGACCGCATCCGGGTAGTCCCGCTCGAAATCGAGGATGTTACGGATATCGGCGCCCCGCCAACCATAAATGGATTGGTCTTCGTCGCCTACGACGCACACGTTGTGTCGTGCTTTTGTTAATAGCCGCATCAAGTCATACTGACTGCGATTCGTGTCCTGATATTCGTCGATCATCACGAATTCATAGCGGCGGTTACAAAGCTCTCGCAGCGCTGAGTCGTGCTGCAACAGACGAACGGTTTCCAGGAGCAGGTCATCGAAATCCATTGCATTTGCCTGTTTCAACCGCTCCTCGTAGAGCTCATAAACCTTAGCCAGACGCAGCATCTTGGGGTCAGTGGCCTGCTTGGCCCAATCGATAGGAGTTTCACCATGCGTCTTGGCATGGCTGATGCGGCTCAAGGCGGCTCGATACTGCAGGAATTTGTCATCTAGGCCGACTTGCTTGTAAATGCCCTTCAGCAAGGAGACTTGGTCGTCGGCATCGTAGATGGTGAAGCGCGTAGTGAAACCGGGACGAATATCAGCCAGCGCACCGCCATCGCGGCGCAGTGTGCGAACGCAGAAAGAGTGGAAGGTAGAGACGAGCGGTGTTCTGGCCGTGGTCGTTTCGCCCAGTAGGTTCACCACACGACTCCGCATCTCGTCGGCGGCCTTGTTCGTGAAGGTCACCGCCAGCACGGCCGGTCCCGGCACCTGGTGAGCGTCAATCAGGTTGGCAATTCGGTGCGTAATAACGCGGGTTTTGCCGCTTCCGGCGCCGGCCAAGAGCAGTAGCGGCCCTTCAGTATGCGCAACGGCTTCGCGTTGTTGCGGATTAAGTCCGGCAAGAAAATCCATCGAGGAGACGTTTGAAACGAGGCGGGGGAGTGCTCTTAGAATACCATCGGAACAGAGTCGCCGAGAGGTTCCTTCCCGCTCAGCGGACGCAAAAGGAAGGAGAAGAAATCCGACTTCCAAGCACGTAGATTCGAGCTCTTAAACAGTCTGAAATCAATGTTTAATTTGCGTTTGTGTTTTGGTCGGCTGACTCTGCTGGGCCTCTCTGCTCTGGTCTGTTCGGCCTCTGTTGCGGGTCTCACCAGAGATGAGACCTTCCGGCAGCTGGACTCAATTGTTCGAACGCTTTCTGACATCAGCGGTTTGCCAGAAAAGCATCCTGTGTCGTACGGACGAATGGATAAAAGGCAACTGCGTACGTTCTTGACCAAGCGTATGCACAAGACTTTGAAGCAAAGCGATATTGAAGCCGACGAATTAGCCCTGAAAATGATGGGCTTCGTTCCGTCGGACTATGATCTGCGACGGTCGACGCTGGACTTATTGACAGAGCAGTCTGCGGCATTCTACGACTACGACGCGAGGCGCTTATTCCTCCTGCGAGGCTCGAATGAGCCGGGTGAAACGGTGACCTTGGCGCACGAACTCAGCCATGCCCTTGCCGATCAAAACTTCAACCTTTCTCGTTACGTTGGCGATTCACTGGCGAGCGACGATGAAAATCTGGCTCATACCGCCGTAGTGGAAGGTGAAGCATGCTGGCTGATGCTGGCCTATAGTTCGAAGCAGGGTGGAGGGTTTGGGGAGCCTACCTCCGAGATGCTCAACTCTCTCACTCATCCTGACGAGGCGGTGGCCGACGACTTTCCCGTGCTTACTAATGCGCCACTGTATATACGAGAGTCGTTGTTGTTCCCATATGGCAGCGGAACCTCGTTTTTTGAAGCTGTCTATCGCAAGCTCGGCAAAGCGGCGTTCGCCTACGTCTTTGCAAATCCGCCGGCCGGTACTTCGCAAGTGTTGCACCCCGACCGTTACTTCTCGCGTATCGGAGACAGAAATCCTGCCTTGCCTGAAGCGGGACCAGAACACAAGATCGAAACGGCTAACGAAGGAACCGTTGGCGAGTTCGACCACTCCATTTTGATCCGTCAGTACACGACTAAGCGCGTCGCTGACGACCTCAGCCCGCATCTGCGCGGCGGGCATTTCGCTATCGTTCGGGCGGGAGGCTCGAAGCCGCTACTGCGTTACGCCTCAGAGTGGGATTCAGCCGAGAACGCTCAACGGTTTTTTGAGGTGTATTTAAAGATAGTCTCTGGCAAGTCCGAGCGCTTTAAGCTCTCCTATCGTGGCGAACAGGCCGCTGCAGGAAGTACAGAACGAGGCTTATTTCTGACCAGCCGCATCAGGAATGTGGTCCAGAGCCTTGAAGGGATGGAGGATGAACGCGAATGGCGGGACCTTGTTACCCGGATGCGAAGCCAGGCTGGATCGCCGGATCGGGACCGATTTCACGCACTCGCAAACCCCCGGAAAAGCAACGAGTCCTCGTCCCCTCCGGCGCGGTAGCTAAGCTACACTAAGCGAAGAAGGTTTCGTGGTGACCACCAGTATCTTTTCAAAATTGCAGCGCAGTCTCGTCGCTCGCGCGGTGCTAGGAGCAGCGCTGTTTGCTGTAGCGATGGCCGCAGACGAACCGGCCGTGCCCCGCAAGGCTGCCGAACTGGCCTTCAATGTGCCCGGTCAGGGCCAGAAGCTGCTGAGCCAATACCGCGGCAAGGTGGTTGCCATCGAATTCATCTTCACAACATGCCCGCACTGCCAGGCTGCGTCGAAGGTTATGAGCCGCTTCCAAAGCGAGTACGGGCCCCGCGGCTTCCAAGCAATCGACATCGCTGTAAATCCTAATGCCGACCTCCTTGTGGAGAACTTCGCCAAGGAGTACCAGGTGGCGTTCCCGGTGGGATTCGTTCAGCAGGACCAGATGAAGTCGTTCATGGGCTATACCAGTGACTACTTCGTAGTTCCGCAGTTGGCTCTCATTGATCGGAAGGGCGTGATTCACTATCAGACGCCGGCGCGTGAAAACGATCAGTGGGATGCACTGATGAAAGAAGACAACCTTCGCCAGCATATCGAGGAATTGCTTGGGCCTAGCACGGCTGGCAAACGTACCAGCAACACCAACGGCAAGCTAGTCTCGGTTCGTAAACCCTCCTAGAGTTCTACATGCGCCCGTAGCTCAGCTGGATAGAGCGTTTGCCTCCGGAGCAAAAGGTCAGAGGTTCGAATCCTCTCGGGCGTATCAATTAAGTTCAAAAATCATTGATGAGGCGCAGAGAGCCGGAACCAGAGGAAGGACAGCTTTCCTTTGGAGTCTAGAACCAAGTGGGTGTCTCGCCTTTGCAAAACGCTCCTGGCCAGTCCAGCTTCGAGTGTTTCTGGCGCACGAGCAAAGATATTTCGGCTCGGCGCGCGCTCGACCACGGCGCAATTGCCCGATTTTGCGCAAGCTTGGAATGCCAGGTCTTCGAACTGACCTAGCATCAGCTTTACACTTTGGTTCTCTACCGTGAGATTCTCGTCGGTCCTTGCGCGCAGCACGTTGCGTATGCCCCAATCGGTAACGATGGCGTGTCGAATGCCGGCGTTGAGCAATTCGCCTGCAAGCCGTGAGTCTGCATCGGTCCATCGCGAGGTGCCGGGTTGCAAACGCAATTGACCTAACGCACGACTCATCGCGACAACCCCAAAAACGCAAAGCATACCGACAGAAGCGATTGCGAGGGGGCGGAGGAGCATGAGGCGGTGCTGGGCTATCACCGTGAACCCAATAGCAACCGCGGCGTAGCACTCCGGCCAGATCAGGACAGCGTGATGTGGCAGGTCGCCTGCATTCTTTGTAACAGCGGAGTCGAGCCAAGCTATTAAGGCGGCGATGCCAAAGAAAAGAATCCAGCGCCGGTCCCTTGGCCTGCCGAGCACCAAACCTGCGGCAATCGCAAGCAAGCCCGGATAGAAGCGCCATAACGAAATCGATTGAGCGTTCTCCACCAGAAACGGCAGGATCGTCTCCCCGTTTATCGATGCGTGCAGAAACGGGAGCTTCGGCAGCACGTACGAGAAGCTCGTGTGGGCGTTGTCTTTCAGGGTTGCAAAGTGATGCCGGAAATTCGCGACGATAAGCGGCAGGGCACCAAGCAAAGCGCCACGTGCGAAAAGCCAGAGGTCTCGCTTTCCAATAGAGGGGATTGCTCGCCATCCCACGGCCAGCAGTCCAACCAACAATCCCGCCACTTGCCACAAAAATAAAGACTTGTCCCAGAGCGCCAGCCCGATGCTCAGGCCGCCACAAAACAGCTGCCATCGCCGACGCTCGCGGAACCAGCGAACGAGCAGCAACAGGCTCACCACGAGCAGTAGATGTTGCAGGGCTACCGGTCCCCAGTCAAAAATGGCCGTCAACGCAAACGTAACGTCAGTCCCCAAGAGCAGCATGAGGACGGTCCCAGCCAAATCATTCACTGCTGAAGACAGAAGACGACCGGCCAGGAAGAGAGTGGCGACTCCCAGTAACAGGGCGGGCACTCGCACGGCCCAAACGTTACCTGGGCGAAAAATCAGGAACACCGGCCCGAACAGCCAAGTTTTCAGAGTTCCTGCGTAACTGGCGACCATGCCGGGAATTGCGTGGTCGTTCCAAAGCGGCAGCCGCTAGAAGCAATCGTTCGGATTAAGAAAAATGTTGACGAAAATGAGCTCGTCATCTTCCAGCCCTAGTGTAGGGATGGCAAGAAACCCGAAAAGGAGAAATAACAGAACTACAGCGACTCGCACCTGTACTAACGTACCGGGCGAGCCTTGCTACCCAACAAAATGTCCTAGGGCACAGTTCGCCCGCGATGTACAAAACGAAGCCAATTCAACTACGGCTGAAGATTTTCAGTAACAGTTACCGGACTGGTGAGCCGAAACGTCATGGCAGTTTCGGTAGGAATCGTAACCGGCTTACCGCGCGTTCCCAGAACAACACCTGTTCCACCTGCGCCGCCGACGCCAGCTCCGATTGCTGCTCCCTTACCGCCGCCCGCCAACCCTCCAATAAGCGCCCCGATAGCTGCGGCGCCAGCGACTTTCGCCGTATCTGTGCCCGTACTGGATGCTGCTTCGCGCTTGAATGAATCCGTTTGCACGTTGACCCGCTGGTGGTCGGTTGTGTCTACGCTGGATAAGGCGAGTTGCATATTGGCGCGTCCTTTTACCCGTCCGGACTGTTCGGCTTGGACAATTTGGCCCTCTGCTGTCGCACCACGGTCTGCTATTACGAAACCATTTACGACGATAGGCGCAGTTAAGGTTGCGCGGAACCGATCACCGGTGTTGTTGTGTTCGGAGCTTAGCGAATCGTTGAGCCGAACCTGAATCGCCGTACCGGCGGGGATCGTTACTGTGTGAGGTTGCGGTGGCGGAGGAGGCGGAGTCTGTGCGGAAGTTCCGGAAGTCGAGGACGGATCGTAGGGCGGCGCCCCATTTGGCACATCGAAAGGCGAATTACCAGGTTTTGCGTTCTGCCCGGCGTTGGCTGTAGTCGTCGGGCTGGACGCACTCTGACCGCCCTGTAAATTGGGCGTCGCCTTATCACTTGTGGTCGCGGCAGCCGACTTCGTCGAGCTCTTATGAGTGATATTCGACACCTTCGCAAGCTTTACCGGCTCAAGCTTCGGCTCGATACTGGGAGCAGGTAAATCGACCGGGCTCGCAGGTGGGATAACCGGTGCCTGAACAATCGATACCGGTTCGCTTTTTATGGGTTCTGTCCTAGGCCCGGAATGTGCCACTATGTAGGCCGTCCCCGTTGCAATCAAGAGTCCGCAAGCGAAAGCCGCAACCAGTTTTGAGGTTTGTTGTTCCATACTCGGTCCGCTACTGTGTAGAACGTCTGGCAGAGCGGTCTGGTTTCGACGAGTAAAATGGATGAATTAGCTCTTCCTTCCCAAAGCTTCTCCAAATTGGTCCGATAACCATAGCGCCTGCAACAATTTTGGCGCCTATGGCCGGCGTGACTGATACCGTGTTTCGCCGCATGATCCGGGCGCAAGGCGGATGTGGTCTGCTAATGACGGAGTTCACCAGCTCGCATGGTGTCGTGAGTACGAAGACTGCCCGGAGACCGACTAGAAATTTCCGATATCTGTACTTCAAGCCGGAAGAGCACCCTATCACCTGTCAGTTGTTCGGATCCGATCCGGACGTAATGGCCGAAGCAGCACGCGTCTGCGAGGATCGTGGATTCGATGTCGTTGACATTAACTTCGGCTGCCCCGTGAACAAAGTTGTGAAATGTAATGGCGGGTCGGGCCTTCTTCGCGATCTGCCGCTTGTCGAACGCATCCTTCGATCGGTCAAGTCCGCCATCCGCATACCGCTGACATGCAAGTTCCGTGCCGGCTGGAATGATCGTGAGCTGGTAGCCGTCAACATGGCTCGGCTGGCGGAAGATTGTGGTCTGGCCGCTGTCGCGCTGCATCCTCGGACCCGAGAACAAGGCTACAGTGGATCAGCAGATTGGAGCCGAATTGCTGAAGTAAAGGATGCAGTTCATATTCCGGTGATAGGCAATGGCGATATTCTCGCGCCCGAGGACGCAGTGCGGATGATCCGCCAGACTGGATGTGATGCGGTAATGGTGGGGCGGGCGGCTTCCCACAACCCTTGGATTTTCCGCCAGATTGACGAGTATCTAACAACGGGCCGCTATACTGTCCCAACTGAGGCAGACCGTCACGTCATGATGCGCGGATACTACCAGATGCTCCACGATCATGGAGAAGCCGATGCAGTCGGCAAAATGAAGCAGTTTGCCACCTATTTCACCCATGGCGTTCGCAATGGTTCTAAGCTGCGCACCGAAGTCTATCGCGCTTCCGATCCCACACAGATCCTCGCAATTGTCGATCGTTTCTTCGCAATTAACGCTGGAGGCGAATACGCGCCCGACCTGCCCGCGAATAGCGCAGTCCGCGACCGTGAGCTCATCGAAACGCGGTGAAAAGCGTACAGCTGATCACTGACGGTTCCTGTCTTGGTAATCCGGGAAAAGGTGGTTGGGCTTGTATCTTGCGGTATGGTCCTCACAAACGTGAACTCTTTGGATCGGAGCCGCAGACGACTAATAATCGCATGGAGCTGAAAGCTGCCATCGAGGGTCTGCGGCAGTTGAAAGAGTCCTGCACAGTGGAGGTGGTGACCGACTCGAATTACCTGAAGAACGGCATCACACAATGGATTGCGGGCTGGAAACGGAACGGCTGGAAGACACGCGAAAAAAAAGGCGTTCTTAATCAGGATCTGTGGATAGAGCTCGACCGTCTCGTCGCCGGCCATTCAATCGAGTGGCAGTGGACGAAAGGCCACGCCTCGCACGAAGACAATATTCGCTGCGATGAGCTTGCACAGGAAGCGGCTCGCACACAATCGCAGTCAGCTCCCCGACAGCAACCGGCGCAATGAGTCGCCGTGTATGCCTCTTTGGTGGCACCTTCGATCCCATACATAATGCGCATCTGAGGATTGCGGACGAAGCGACAAATTCGGTGGGCCTGGACCTTGTTCTCTTTGTGCCTGCGGGATCGCCGCCGCATAAAGCCGCTGATGGGTTAACTTCATGGGAGGACCGTTACCGCATGGTGGAGGCCGCCTGTAGCGGACATCCTAAGTTCCAGGCTTCGCGGCTGGAGCAGCCGCCCCGAAGCAGCTACTCCATCGACACTGCCGAGCGAGTTCGAGCGGAGATGCCAGGAGATGATCTGTACTTCCTGATCGGCTCCGATGCTTTCGATGAACTGGAATCCTGGAAACGATGGCACGATTTGGTGCGACTAGTGACATTCATCGTTGCTGCGCGTCCTGGAAGCACGCATCGCGTACCAGAAAGTGCCAGGGTGGAGCGACTGGACAGCGTAGAGCTGCCCATATCGAGCTCCGACATCCGCCAACGATTATGCGCCGGGGTACCGGTGCCGGAGCTGCCAGATCTGGTGTGCCGCTACATCACCGAACATAAGTTATATGGCGTTCGGTGAGGAGCTAAGTTCACTCCGCCTAACCGACTGTCCTAAAGAAGTGTGGTTTCGCAAATTCGACCAGCCGGTCGAGCGCCTTGCCCCAACCCTGATGAAAGCCCATCGGCCTGTGCCGGCTTTCGACTGCTTCGTCGCCTTGGATCGCGATGGCCACAAGGCCTGGGCGTAAGCCACTTCTTGACATGCTCCGGATTGGTCCATGCGGACCAGACTAGCTTTTGGGCACGTCCACGACGCGCTCCAAGACAAGATTGAGTTTCGGATTAATTTGAATGGGAGTGTTCATTATCAGACTTGTTCTTTCAGTTGTGGAAGGTAGTCATCGAGTTGATCGAGACGACTCCAGGTGCTGCGCTGCTTCTCCAGCCAGTTCTCGGCCGGTTGCAATGCTTGCGGCCTAAATTCACAAGTGCGCACGCCCCCCCGCTTGTGCGTTCGTATGAGTCCGCACGCCTCCAGCTGACGCAAGTGCTGGAGGAACGAAGGAAGTGAGATCGAAAAAGGCGCAGCCAATTCACTGACCGGAGCCGCCCCGCGGGTGAGCCGTTCGAGCACCGCTCGCCCGGTGGGATCAGCCAGACTGTGGAACACTGGATCCAGTCGCGCTGCCGAATGCTGAGCTATCGAGCGACCCACAGTGGTAGCGCAAACTTAGACTCGTCACTTACCGAGGCCAATCGGTACGCCATAGATGTTGGACTGAACGACGCAGCAATCTTCTCTATCAGGACGGGTTTAATCCGGCGACAAATTCGACTGTTGAAGCGCGTCATTGCTTGATCTCCGGCTCAACGAGTCTTGCCAAGTTGCGCAGCGATTCCTGCCAGCCGAGATAGCACGCCTCCGGAGGAATCGCATCTGGCACACCCTCCTGCACAATGCTCACTTCCGTTCCTACAGTGACCGTTTTGAGTGTCACGGTCACCTTCATCTCTCCGGGTAAGTTCGAATCATCAAATTTGTCGGTGTAGCAGATGCGTTCGCTTGGAACGAGTTCGATGTAGGTGCCGCCAAAGGAATGGCTCAGGCCTGTCGTGAAATTTCGGAAGGACATCCGGTGTCTGCCACCAACCTTTCCGTCCATCTGATGGACCGTACACGTAAAGCCGTTAGGCGGTAGCCACTTCGCCATCGCATCAGCTTCCAAAAACGCGCGATATATCTTCTCCGGCTGCGCGGTGAGAACGCGGTGCAGACGCACGGTGTTGGGCATGCCTCATCTCTCCTTTGGTCAATCAATATAATTGGCTGTTCTGGCTACCGCCTCCATAGTCGCGCTGCCAATTGCTTCGCTAATGACCTAACTGTATGCGAGGCGCAATAGTTAGGTCAACGCTAAGTATCAAGGGCATGAGCTTACCATCTGGCGGGCGGGCCTACTTTATCCGGAGCACGGACGGCCGCGGCAGGTACGTTACAATCAAACCTATCTCACCTGCCTGCGGATGTGGCGGAATTGGCAGACGCGCTAGATTCAGGTTCTAGTGGGGGAAACTTCGTGGAGGTTCAAGTCCTCTCATCCGCACCACTCATAGTAAAGATTTCGCAACTAAGTCTTGATTCCCGATTCCTTGTACACCTGTACAGTCTCACCGAGACTTGACACGGCGTTCAGGTGGGGGTGAGACTACGTCCAGGCAGCGTTCACACCGTAATCGCTTTCATAGACATTCTCCTGAAGCGCTAGCTATATACTTAGTTGACTTTCCGGCCTGTGGGGGTCAGTGTGATTTCGAACCAATGGTTCCGTAACGTTTTCGCCTGGAGTCTTTTTCTCACATCGGCAGCGATAGGTGCACGCGCTCAAAATCGCAGCACCGGCGACATTGTCGGAACCGTAACCGATCCCGGTGGAGGGGTCGTCACCGAAGTGGCGGTCACAGCCACAAATGTTGAGACCGGAGTCCAAATCCGCCGCACGACGAACGAATCCGGTGCCTACACCATTCCATCGCTTTCTCCCGGCAACTATGTCGTCACCTTTGAACGCGCGGGCTTCCGCTACATCCGCAGGGAGAACATACGCCTCGAACTTGACCAACGCGCGCGGGTCGATGCCCGCCTTGAGATCGGTGCGAGCCAGCAAACCATAACCGTTAGCGACGTCAGCCCCATCCTTGAATCCGACACCTCTCAGCAGTCCACAATCTTCTCGACAGAACTAACACAAAATCTGCCACTGGTCGGTCGTGATCCATCTCGTCTTGCCATTCTGGCGCCCGGTACCTCTACCGGGCAGCAGGACATTTCCGGAGGCACCGACCCCGGCCGCATCAACGTCAGTGGGAATCGCGCCTTCACCATCCAGGCCACCCTCAATGGTGGTTCCGTCGTGCTTCCGAATAGCAACAACTTTGGCGACATGGTTCCGCCGCTCGGCGCCATTAGTGAATTCAGCGTCATTCAGGACAACTTCAGCGCTGAATTTGGCACTGGCACCTCCGTCCTGAACATGATCACCAAGAGCGGCACCAATCAATTCCATGGCACCGCCTTCGATTTCATCCAGAACGATTTCTTCAATGCCCGGAACAGTTTTGCACAGCAGGTGCAGAAACAGCGTCAGAATCAATTCGGCGGTACGATTGGCGCTCCAATCCTGAAGAATCGCCTCTTCGCGTTTTTCAGCTACCAGAACACTCGCAACCCAAATAACACCATCGGCTACGTGACTGTACCGACTCTCGCCGCCCGCCAGGGCGACCTCACAGGACTAGGCACGGCAAATGATCCGTCCACCGGGCGGCCCTTCGCTGGAAACCGCATCGATGTTACACGCTTCGATCCCGTTGCACGCGCTGCGCTTGCCTACTGGCCCGAGCCAAACCTGCCGGGCACCACCAACAACTACTACTCACTAAGTTTGAACAATCAGAAAATTCCTATCTACGATGGAAAGCTTGATTGGGTCATCGGCTCGCTCCATCAGCTTTCCGTGACCACTCATTACAAGGACGCTTCCGTTGAACATACCGGCAGCATCCCTGGACCTGCCTGCTTCGGTGGAGAGTACTGCGGCGATGAGGGCCAAACCGATCAATCCTGGCAAGCGGTTCACCGCTGGACCGTGTCCCCTTCGGCAATCAACGAGCTGCATCTGAGCTTCCTGCGAGAAGTCTATTCAACTGCCAGCCCGAACTTTGGGGGCAACTATCCTGCCAAGCTGGGCCTAACGAGCGCTCCCCAATACTACTTTCCCAGCTTTTCCGTCACTGGCGGCGGCCTGCCCACCAGTCTTGGCGCGGGGCAACACTACGGCGGAGCGCAGAACAGCTACGTCGTGGCGGACACCTTCAATTGGATCATCGGCCAACACAACCTGAAGCTCGGCGGCCAGGCCGTGCAGTCACAACAAAGTCCCCGCGGCGACTGGAATCCGTCCTCTTTTACCTTCAATGGACAATTCACTGGACTCGGTTTCGCGGATTTCTTGCTGGGCCAAGTCTATTCATATAGCTTCAGCGCACAACCGAACTCGTTAGGACTGAGAAGAAATTCAGGGGCGGCTTTCCTCAGCGACAATTGGCGGACTACCTCGAAACTGACCATCAACTGGGGCATGCGTTATCAATGGGAGGGCGGCTGGTTTGAGCAACACAATCGTCTCTCCAATTTCTCTCCGAATGTCGTGAATCCTCGCACAGGCACGTTTGGCGCAGTCCTGTACGCGACTGACGGCAGTCGAACGCTGCAACAAGTCCACGGTCTGCTCTTTGCTCCGCGCGCCGGCTTCGCTTATACGCTGCCCAGCAACACAGTTTTTCGCGCAGGATACGGCCTCTTCTTCCTTCCGCCGGGCGCGCAACAAACCGCTAACCAAAGCGTGCCCGGCTACGGAATTTCTCAAAATCTAACCTCGAACCTCGGTTTGCCGCCCGTATTTCAACTCTCGTCCGGTCCGCCTCCCTTTGTTACTCCGACCGACGCTAACCGTACTGGAGCTATCCAGAATGGCGCGAGCCTTGGTTGGTGGCCATATTATGCGCCGCTGCCGTACATACAGGAATGGCAAGCATCGCTTCAAAAACAAATCGGAGCGCAGACCCTCGTAGAAGCAGCCTATGTCGGGTCCAAGGGAACACACCTGCTCGCGGTGCGCGACTTCAATCAAGTTCCGCCGTACCTTCTCGGACCAAAATCTGCGCCCATTGCCCAACAATTGCGCCCCTATCCGCAATTCCTAAGCATCAACACCCGTTATGCCGATGGAGCTTCCACTTATCATTCATTACAGGTTAAAGCCTCCAAGCGGTTCACCGAAGGGCTGACATTCCTCAGCAACTACACGTTGTCTAAGTCGATTGATAACTCCTCTTTCGACTCCACCACGGCCGTCGCCGACTACTATCAGATCGCGAGCAACGCGTCGTTGAATAAAGGTCTCTCGCAGTTTGATCAAACTCACCGACTGGTCGTCAGTTACGTCTATGAATTGCCAATCGGAAGGGGCCGACGATTCTTGAACAACAACCGGCTGGTGGATTCCGTAATTGGAGGCTGGCGCAATTCCGGCAGTTTCGTCGCCAGTTCGGGTCTGCCTTTCACGGTGTTCTCGGGTGCTCCCAATCGCACGGGCGCGATTTCCGGTTATATCTTCGCTGACTGCAACGGGAGCTCTGCCGGTCCCCAAACTTCAAGCCGCTGGTTCAATACCCAAGCCTTCGCAGACCCTGCGCCCTACCGTTTCGGAACCTGCGGCCGTGACATCGTTCGAGGCCCGGGATCCTGGAACTTTGACTTCAACATGACCAAAGACTTCGCTGTATGGGAACAGTGGAAAGTACAACTCCGTGGAGACGCCTTCAACGTGTTCAACCACGCGAACTTGCGCCTACCGAACGCCACAACGGGTTCTTCCGCTTTCGGCACCATCACCTCGGCCTCTGCTCCCCGTGTCCTTCAACTTGGCTTACAACTGGTTTTCTAAATTTTTCTCTGCGCCGGCGCTCAGAACGGAAACCGCAAATGTCATTCTCGATCCCATTCGCTTACGATGGCATACAGCCGCTCACACGGACTGGCCACGTCCTGAACAAGCGGCGGCAACCAAATACGCGGTCGACGGGCCTGGTATTTTCCTGCAGATCGTACGCCGATGCCCTGTGCCCCTCGTCCGCAGTAGCGTAGCCCTACCATGCGTCGCAACCGCTTGTCTGCCGTCGATTTAGGGCATTCAAATCAACGTGGGCAGACGATGGCGATTGTTGAAGACCGCCATCGACAGGGAAGACATGGCATTAACAGTCGCTAAGGTGTCCGGACTGCGGTGAAGTCGGTGCGTACCTGGTTGGCCGTTAAGTTCGCTCCTGGGCAAGACGTAACTCTGGCGAGCTGCTGCACTCGCCGTATACTTAACGGCGTGGAGACCGAACTCGACTTGAACGAGATCAGGGCCAAACTGGTGGCCCGCCGGCAGGAACTGACTGAGACATTGACGCGATTGACCGAAAGTTCACGCGACTCTGCAACTGCGGAAGTTCAGGACGAGATTGATAAGGTTAACAGCGACGAGGCGAAAACAGCGGCTCTCGACGTGAGTACGATCGAGTATCAGGCATTGCGCGACGTACAAGAAGCTCTAGTCCGTTTGGATAACGGTGAGTACGGCACTTGTGTGATCTGCGGCCGCCCGATTGAGCCTGTGCGGCTGCGGGCCATTCCAGAGACGCCATTTTGCCTTGAACATGCCGAGGAAGCTGCCCGAAGCGCAGCATCACAAGCTGGATAGAATCTATTTCCCGCCGATAAAGACGCACGAAAGGTTGTAGCCTTCCCGACGGTCTAACAGATAGGAAGTCCCATTATGATTGACCCCAAAATCGACCAAATCCCTGTTGAGAGCGAGCAAGCACGCAATGCGACATCACCGGAGGAGCGGGAACGCTTGCGAAATGTTAGTAGCAATCTGAGCGTTAATAATACCGTTGCGTCCAATGCCAACCTTTCCGTTGGTGGACGAGGTGTAGACACTTCCGGAGTGGCCGCCGGCGCCGGAGCGGGTGCGGGGCTAACGCGTGTGGATTCGACCGGCTCTACCATGCCGGAAATCGTGGACGGCGCAAGAAGCTCGGGAACTACGCCCTTAGCCTCCGACGACCGTTCCGCCGCGAACAGCCAATTTACTCATGCCGAAGTTTCTCAGCGCGCTTATCGGGCATGGTGTGAGCGCGGTTGTCCCGACGGCTCGCCTGAGGAGGACTGGAGGGCCGCTGAGGAGGATCTCAGGACGCGCTCGAGCAGTAAAAGTGAGCGCGATATCTCGCAGAAAGCTAGCGCAGGCGGTATCTGAGTATAGGGATAGCTCTCACCGGCGTCAAAAGTCAAAGTCTTAGCCGACTGGAACCGCGCGGTCGTTAACGTCTTGCCGAAACATAAAGACCGTTCGAGTATTCCAACTCACTTCAACGATGCCGGCCTCGCTCGTATCGGGGTCGGCAATCGATATCACTTCGCCCGCAGGAATGTACGAACACTCTTGGCGTGGCAATCCTACATTTTGAACGGAGAGGATTGGCTCTTGAAGGAAGTAGAGCATTCTTAAGCCTTCAAAAAGTAATCTAGGAACATGCAGCGGCGCGCGCCGTTGTTGATGGGCGGACCACTCGTAACGTGCTTTTCAAGCGGCGACTCGTAAACGCTTCTAGCTTTTGCTTGCTGCGGCTTTTGTTGAGCCGAAACTGTGTGTCGCTCAAATTCATTTTTTGGCAGATATCCTCAGGACTCTCGCCCTTCAAATAAAACCGCGTTAAAATCTCGCGCTCCTGCGGTTTCAAACTCTTTAAGCCTTCCTGGAGGATTGCGGCTCGTTCTCGGATTTCCAGCATCCGTTCCGGATTAGTCCGGTCGTCGGAATGCGTCTGGACCACGGAAGTGAAGACTTCGTCATTCGCGCCAAGCCGCTCGGCTTCTAGCCTCTTGTTCCATGCAGTTCGCTTGAGGATGACGTTCAGATAACCGGGAAGTGCGGCAGGCGTTTTCAGGAGACCCTGACGGATCTGGCGAGTAACGGCCAGAATGGTGTCGTGGGCGATGTCATCGGCGTACTCCGGACAGTGCTTGGCAGCAAGAAATCGCAACCCGCGAGAGAAAGTCGAGTACAAGAGTTCCTCCCCTTGAGGATCTCCGGCGAGAATCAGACTGACAACTGATTCGCACGTCTCGGCTGTGGTTACTGCTAGACTCGTGGACAAAGCGCTTCCTCCTGCTATCCCGCGTGTATGCTCCAACTTCTGTCCGGCGGTAGGCACTGGTCTGGGCCGTCCAGTACTTCGTCCCGACTGAATTATCTACAAAGTACCAAACTCCTGCGCAGCTGTACAGCATTTTTTACATATTGGGGTGAGAATTTTTGAAGTTTTTACTGAAATTCATTAAATTGACGGGGTATTGCCGAGTCTTCGCCCTGCAAGTGTCAATTCTGACCGCAATGATTAGTACGATCCATTCGAGCTTAAACGCTGCAAATACCATTTCCCCTCCACAAGCCCCCCAAAAAGATCATCGCGAGGTCCGCCACGGTGAAACCGTCAGAGATCCGTATTTCTGGCTCCGTGAAAAGCAGAATCCTGATGTGCGCGCCTACCTGGAAGCGGAAAACCGCTGGACTCAGGAACAGACCGGAGGTCTAAAACCTCTCAGTGACAGACTTTATGGCGAGATGCTTGGTCGGATTAAGCAAACGGATTTGTCCGTTCCGGTGAGGCGCGGCGAATACACCTACTATTCCCGTACCGAAGAGGGTAAGCAATACCCGATACGTTGCCGGCGCAAAGGCGAGAATGGCGCAGAAGAGGTCATTCTGGATCCGAACGAGCTAGGTAAGACGCACAAGTTCGTTGGGATCGGTGATATGGAAGTGAGCGACGACAGCCGCTTGCTGGCGTACACGGTCGACTTCACTGGATTCCGTCAGTACGACCTGCAAGTGAAAGACTTGGCCTCCGGCTCGGTTTATAGTGACACCATTCCGCGCGTGACCTCTGTTGCGTGGGCCAACGATAATGAGACGCTGCTTCTTACTACCGAAGATGCCGTGACCAAACGTTCAGACCGCGTGTACCGCCATCGTCTAGGTAACCCGGATTTCACGCCCGTTTATGAGGAAAAAGACGAGCTGTTCGACGTAGGACTTCATAAGTCTCGCGACCGCAGCTTCATCTATGTTCACAGTGAAAGCAAGGATACTTCTGAAGTACGCCTAATTCACGCGGCCCGCCCGAACGATCCTCTCGAGGTGTTCGTTCCTCGCCAAAAGGGCCACCGTTATTACCTGGACCACCGCGGCGATCTCTTTTATATACAGAGCAATTTTGGCGGAGCTAAGGATTTCCAGGTGGTCACTGCCTCCTTTACTGACCGCGAGCCCTCTCAATGGAAGCCTTTTCTGCCGCACCGGCCGGGCACCCGTATTAAGCACGCGGACGTGTTTTCTACCTTTGCTGCCGTGACTGTGCAGTCCGATGCCGTGCCGAATATTCGGATCTACGATTTCCAGACTTCACAGTGGTCCGATTTGCCGGTTTCTGAACAGACGTATTCCTTGAGCGCCGGGGAGAATCCGGAGTACACCACGGACAAGTATCGCTACTCGTACCAGAGCATGGTGACGCCGCCGAGCATATTCGATTTCGATAGAAAGACAAAGAAAAACCAACTGCTGAAACGGCAGGATGTGCCAGGCAACTGGAGGCAGGACGATTATGTTACTGAGCGTCTTTGGACTACGGCGAGAGACGGTGTTCGTATTCCGATCTCTATCGTTTATAAGAAGGGCTTTGAGCCTAATGGGCAGGCGCCACTATTCCTATATGGTTATGGCTCCTACGGAATCGGGACGCCCGCTTCCTTCTCGAGCGACCGCTTTAGCCTGATAGACCGCGGCATCCCTTACGCTATTGCGCACATTCGAGGGGGCGATGAGATGGGCGAGCAGTGGCGGGAAGACGGCATGCTGATGAAGAAGAAGAACACCTTTCAAGACTTCGTCGATTGCGCTCAGTGGTTGGTCGACCACAAGTGGACTTCACCTGCAAAGCTGATGATCGAAGGTGGGAGCGCGGGTGGCTTGCTGATGGGCGCCGTCGTGAATATGCGGCCTGATTTGTTCCATGCTGTCCACTTGGCCGTGCCGTTTGTTGATGTGATGAACACAATGATGGACGCGAGCTTGCCGCTCACGGTGGGCGAGTATCTGGAGTGGGGTAATCCCAACGAAGCTGCGGCCTATCGTTACATGAAGACTTACAGCCCTTACGACAACTTGGAGAGGCGTGATTACCCCGCCATGCTGGTCACCAGCAGCTTCAATGACAGTCAGGTGATGTACTGGGAACCGGCGAAGTATGTGGCTCGGCTGCGTACCTTGAAGAACAACGATACCCCTCTTCTGCTCAAGATGAAGATGGATCCGGCTGGGCACGGTGGTGCATCGGGCCGATACGATCGTCTTCACGACCGTGCGTTTGAGTATGCATGGTTCCTTCAGCAGGTCGGAATTCGCCAGTAGAGGCTCACGTGGGCGGCCTGAGTATTAAGTCTGCAAAAGCAGAGAAGGCGGAAATCGCTGCGGATGCTGTCCTGCCGATCTTGAAGAGCGGAAATCCCCTTCTGCGCCGCCGCGCGCGACGGTTAGGCGGCCCTGAAATGCGGACCCAAGCGATACAAGATCTGATTTTGCGCATGCGGGAGACGATGCGGGCCGCACCTGGGGTGGGCTTGGCGGCCCCGCAAATAGGCGAAAATCTCGCCCTGTTCGTCGTCGAAGACCGGCGGGAATACATGCAGCATCTACCGCCTGCAGAATTGCTGGAACGGGAGCGGAAGCCCGTTCCATTCCAGGTCTTCGCTAATCCGGTGATAACGCCATTGGGAGAAGATCGCCGCGCTTTCTTTGAAGGTTGTCTGAGCTTGCCTGGATTTACTGCGGTGGTATGCCGGCCACGCCAAATACGCATCAACTACCTAGATGCTGAAGGAAGGGAGCAGGAGATGGAGGCGGCTGGTTGGCCAGCGCGTATTCTGCAACACGAAACCGACCATGTGGACGGAATCTTATACATCGATCGAATGCAAAGCCGAAGCTTCATGAGCCTGGAGCAATACGACGAGCACTACAAGGGGAAGCCGCTGGCCGATATACAAACAATCCTGGGTTATTAAATGTCCTTCGATAGTTTTGGCTCTGGCACTCGCTCGGAACGGGCTCGGTAGGAGGTACGCAGCCGGTGCCGACGCAACCAAGCTGCGCCTTCACGCTCACGCTCACTACGGCTAAGATACAGATTCTCCAGGGCCTGGATGGCATCTTCAATACGAGCTTGCTCGGCTTTCAGCTCGTGGATGAGGGTTGCTAAATGGTCCTGGTCCATAGCAGCCCAGGGATCTTAATTGACTTTTTCATTTCCTTCTCCGCTTCTTCATTCATTTAGAGGGAAATTATGTACTTTTCCAGCTAATACGACTCTCATTATAGGCAGTAATCGAGCTTCTCGCATTCGTGATTTGGAAAGGAACAGACAGCCAGATGCAAGTGAAATTTTTTGGAGCACTCTTCTTGGTGGGCTTGGGCCTGGGCATGCCCAAGGCGCAAGCGCAGGATCGGATCATCGTTCGCGTAGTGGGCGGATTACCCGTGCTCCAGACTGCGTGCGGATTACTCGGATGTAATGTGGCTGGTGGCCTGGACGGCGATCTAGGTAGTTTATTCCTGGTTGTTTCACCGTCGGGAGCGGATTCGACATCGTTCCTTAACACGTTGCTAAACCAAGTCGGTGTCGTTGATGCGGAACCGGACTTAGTGGCTACCACCTTGGGCGATGAGGCCTCAGGCGCCCCTCCGGCTCTATATGATTCGACGCTGACAAACTACTATGGCACCTCCGTACCGCATGGCTACGTCGGTCAGCCTGCCACCCAAATTATTCGATTGTTCGACGCGCAAAATACTTACGATGTCGACGGTGCTGGAACGGTGGCAATCATCGACACCGGGGTGGATCCGTCGCACCCGGCGTTTGCGGGTGTGTTGCTTTCCGGTTACGATTTCACCCGCAACACGTCTTCGCCCGACGAAACGCTTGATATACAGCTGCCCAGCACGCCTCAGCCGAGCAATTCAGCCGCGCAGACGAATGGTCAAACATCAGCGATGGTTGATCAGTCGACAGCTTGGGTAATTGATGGTAATCCACAGTATTCGGCTTTCGGGCACGGGACCATGGTGGCCGGACTTGTTCACTTGGCCGCTCCGACCGCGAAGATCTTGCCTCTCAAGGCCTTTCACGCAGATGGATCGGCTTATACCTCCGACATTATCCGTGCGATTTATTATGCGGTTAATAGCCACGCAGACGTCATTAACATGAGTTTTCACACTCCGGGTTACTCGCAGGAGTTACGGTATGCGGTCGACTACGCCTACGCTCTCGGGTCGGTGCCGGTCGCGGCAGCGGGGAACGAAGGTACCGCGACACCACTCTACCCGGCGGCCCTCAGTCATGTTATCTGTGTGGCTTCGGTGAACAATTCGGGCGTGCGATCGGCATTTTCGAATTACGGCAATAGTTATGTTTGGGTTGCTGCACCTGGCGAAGGTCTTGTTACCACTTATCCGTTTTCCACCTATGCAGCCGGTTCGGGCACTTCGTTCAGCACGCCTCTTGTATCTGGAACAATAGCACTGCTGCACAGTCTGCATCCAATTTATGGAAAGGACCCGAGTGCGCAATCCGTGGCACATGCCGCCGCGGCCGCACCCGAACTCGGTAATGGAGTCCTAGACTCACTCTCTACCCTGGGCTCTTCCAACCTGTTCTAAGGGTCTTAGCAAAGTAAGCGAATCATTTTGCCGCTCAAAGCTATGCTTTGAAAGGTGGTGATGGGCGCGGGCAATTGCGAACAGGACCGTGCACCTTCGGCAGAACCACTGCTGGAGGTGCACAACTTATTTGTGCAGTATCGCGGAGCATCAGGGCCGGCCCTGTCAGACTGCAGCTTAGAACTTGAGGCTTGTGAGCGTGTCGGGCTCGCGGGTCCGTCCGGATGCGGCAAGACGACTCTCGCACTTGCCGTCATGCATATACTTCCGCCCACAACGATTGTGCGTAGCACGAAGCTTCTCTTTCGGGGTCAACAGCTGGATGCTAAGGCGGCGAGACGTTTACGAGGGAAAGGCATTGCGCTGCTGATGCAACAGCCGGAACTGGCATTGCACCCTGTGCTGCCCGTGTCGGCACAAGTTGACGGGATGCTGCGAATGCACTCTCGCTTGAGCAGGGCGCAGCGTAAGAAGGAAGTGGAGGCCCTTCTGGCGGAAGTGGGCCTTCACTCGCAACTTGCCGGATGCTTCCCTCACCAATTGAGCGGAGGAGAAAAACAGCGGGCTGCCTTGGCTATAGCGGTTGCGGGCCGGCCAGCGCTCCTGATCGCGGATGAACCGACCAGCGCTCTCGACCCAATGGCTGCGGGGGTGATTCTAGAACTCATCGGGCGACTCGCGGAAGATCGCGGAGCTGCAATCCTCTGTATCAGCCACGACCGGCGATGGTTGGAACGTTGGGCATCTCGTGTGGTTGAGTTTGTCCCAGCAGCATGAGTGGCCCACCACTGTTGTGTGCCACGGACCTATGGAAGAGCTTTACTGACGAAGCGACCGGGTCCATAAAGTTCGCTCTCAGAGGCGCGTCAGTGAACATCAAACGCGGCGCCATCGTAGCTTTGCTTGGCGAATCCGGATCCGGCAAAAGTACATTGGCGCGTTGCCTGGCTGGGCATTACGGTCCCGACCAGGGATGGATTAAATGGGAAGGGATGGCGTTTGACCCTGGCCTGTCCAAACCTGATCGCCGCCAACGCTCCACTCGACTTTCCGTTGCTGAGCACCGGGCCTCGAGCCCTGTCCAACTAGTTATGCAGGGTGCTGGAACGGCTCTGAATCCGAGAATGCGTGCCGTTCAGATTGCCGCAGAACCTCTGCATATCGCCGGAGATCCTAAGTCCCGAATGCTAGCGGCCGAGATGTTACGGAGAGTGGGCTTTGGGGGTGAGCTCCTGGAACGTCGACCGCTGGCATTAAGTGGTGGGCAGCGACAGCGTCTTGCGCTTGCACGCGCCCTGTTGGCCAGGCCTCGCCTGCTCATCCTCGACGAGGCTTTTACGCATCTCGATCCCGCTGCGCGCGATCGATGCCTGGCAGAAGCGCTCCCAGGCATTTCGCCGGCGCCGCTGGCGTGCCTGCTTGTCACGCACGATATCCACTGGGCCGAACAGTGTGCTACGGAGATCGCTGTAATGGAGCATGGACGCGTGGTGGAGTTCGGGGATGTGAAGACTGTACTGCGACAACCCGTGCACGCTCAAACTCGACGCTTGCTTCAGGCAGCGGCAGAGGGCTAGTGGCAAAGCTTCTGCTTAGGCGATTCGGTGAAGCGGCAGGCGTTCTAGTCGCAGTGTCGATGCTGAGCTTCGCCCTGCTCGACATGGCTCCCGGCGATTACTACGATCGCTTGCGGTTAGAAGGGCGCATTCGGCCACAAACAATTCAGACACTACGGGCCATCCACGGCGAGGGCCAAAACCTTCCAGCGCGATACGCAACCTGGATCGGATCGATTTTTCATGGCGAATGGGGCTATTCGCTTGTGTACCAAGCTCCTGCAGCCGAAGTTATCGGTGCGCGACTCGGAAAGACTGTGCTGCTCCTCGCCTCTACCTTGGCTGCAGCTTTGCCGATATCGCTGTTACTGGCCACGTGTGCCGCTACGCGCGGGCAGACTCGAGCGGAAGTTCTTCTCCTCGATTTTTATCGGGTTGCCTTCGAGCTGTTTACGACAGGGCTCCTGGCGATACCGGATATACTGCTCGCTTTGTTCCTTCTGCTCCTGCGTTTTCAGCTCCCGCGAGCGGCTCACTCGCCCTCTGGATCGCTATGGTTACCCGTGCTCTGTCTTACGTTAAGCATTCTGCCGTTGTATCTGATTCATATGCAATCGGCGCTGGCTGAAGCAGAGCGTCAACCTTTCATTTTCGCTGCCCGTGCCAACGGTATCGGCAGAGCGCAGCTGCTGTGGAATTACCTGCTCCCCGCCGCCGCGAATCCCATTCTTACTCTGATCGGTTCCTCGCCTTCGGCCCTCCTCAGTTCCTCGCTCGTAGTGGAAGCAGTATTAGGGTGGCCAGGTTTGGGACAGCTTCTAATAGAGTCGGTTCGCGATCGCGACTTGTACCTGGTGGCCGATGCTTCACTGCTCGGCGCTGTTCTCGTGATTGGAGGCAATCTTGTAGCGGACTGCCTGCTTCTTCTCGTCGATCGCCGAGCGGTATATCGGTGAGCAGGCTGTACGCCGGTGTCGTTCTGCTGATCGCGATTCACCTGCCATTCGTATTCTGCGGATTCGTTGCGCCCTACGGATACGACCAAATCGATCCGGCACACGTCTACCAAGCGCCTCAGTTGGACGAGCCGATTCAGTTTATGCCGAAAGGCGATTCGTACCGGCTCTTTGGCATCTTGCCCTGCGAACGCCACTTATTCGGCGCCCGGGCGGGCGAGCTTGTGTTTGTTATGGGGAGCGACGGACTGGGCCGCGATCTGTTCTCCCGGCTGCTGGTGGGAGGTGCAGTTTCTTTAATAGCTGCCATATGCGGCGTCGTCCTAACCTTAGGCCTGGGCGCAGCTGTGGGTGCACTGGCTGCATTCTCCTCTGGAGCCTTGGATGCTGGCTTGATGCGGGCCGCCGACCTCTCGTTATCTCTTCCGGCGCTCTATCTCTTGCTTGCCATTCGCGCCGTCCTGCCACTGACCGCGAGCGGCGTCGTCGTGCTGCTGGCCACGGTGGCTACGTTGAGCGCAGTAAGCTGGCCGCGTCCGGCTCGGCTAGTGCGGAATTTATTAGTGATCTCTCGAAGTCGGGACTATGTTCTAGCTGCACGGAGTTTTGGCGCGTCGCCGTTATATCTCGTACGCAGACACATGGCTCCGGAACTGGCAGGTGTCCTGCTGGCGCAGGGAACACTCTTGATCCCGCAGTTTGTCTTGGCTGAAGTCACCTTGTCATTTTTAGGATTAGGTGTCAGTGAACCGGTCCCGAGTTGGGGCGGGCTACTGGGAGATCTGCTGCAATACGCCAGCTTTACTTATTATTGGTGGACTTATTTACCTGCAGTGGCACTTTTTCCTGTTTTGTTGAGTTACTATAACCTATCTCGTCAATTGCAAAAATGGAATGACCGCTTCGCGAAGCAGTACGATCCACAGATATAATTCTCTGCTCTTCGCCTTTTCGTTATCGGTGCAAGCCGCTGCAGGGTCCAACAGGGGCGGAGAACTGCAGTTCGCTTTGCGAAGCGAGCCTAAGACCTTAAATCCGCTCTATGCAAGCGAGATGAGTTCGCATGCCATTGTCAGCTTATTGCATGCCGATTTAATTCACATCGACTCCCTTACCCAGAGATCGGAAGGAGTCCTTGCCTTGACATGGAAAGTATCGCCCGACCGTCGCCGATACAGCTTGCGCTTGCGCCCGGATTTACGCTTTTCTGACGGACATCCCTGCACCGTTGACGATGTGCTGTTTACATTCCAGGTGCTGTTGGATGAGAAGACCCACTCGCCGCAGCGTGATTTTCTGATGCCGCGAGGTAAAGCGCCACGGATCTCTCGGACAAGCAGCGAGGAAGTCAGTTTCGATTTTCCCGAACCCTATGCGGCGGCTGAGCGCCTTTTCGGCGGCATTTACATACTCCCGAAGCATCGTTTGGAGAAATCCTTTCGCGAGGGGTCACTGGAGAAAGCCTGGGCATTGACGGTAGCGCCCGAGACCGTCGCCGGCATGGGCCCTTTTCGCCTCCAGAGCGTCAGGATGGGACAAGAAATCATCTTGGAGCGCAATCCTTACTACTGGAAGAAGGATAGCGCCGGACGGACTCTGCCGTACTTAGACCAGCTCCACGCGGCGTTGGTGCCCTCTGCCGATGCTGAAGCCTTGCGGTTTGCCAATGGGGAGCTCGATGTCATTGACCGTGTATCAGGAGCGAACTTTGAGGTGCTCGAGCGGCAGGCAACTTCCCGCGGATTTCAGTTGCAGGATGCTGGAGCCAGCCTCGAATGGACCTTCCTTCTGTTGAATCAGAACAACGGCAAGTCCGACCCGATGCGTGATTGCTTTCGAGATGACGCGTTTCGTCGTGCAGTTTCGATGGCAATCGACCGCAGCGCCATGGTGAAGGTAGCGCATCAGGGGAGAGCCGAACCGCTGGCGAACTTTGTTACGCCCGCTGACCGGCTCTGGTTCCACGGCCCTCGCATCGCGCCAACGCCACAAATCTCGCAGGCGCGAGGAGCGCTACAAAAGGCTGGCTATCATTGGGCGGGCGATCAACTCTACACACCCAAGGGCCAAGTTGTCGAATTCTCGCTGGCTTACAGCGCCAGCAGCAGGCCCAATGCTGCCGTTGCCAATCTCATCATGCATAATTTGGCATCCCTGGGTATAAAGCTGCGCCCGGTTTCACTGGAATTTCACTCGTTATTGGACCGTGTTTTCCGGAGTTTCGATTATCAAGCGGCTATCATGGCTCTTGCCGAAGGCGATACTGATCCGAATTCCGAATTAAATGTGCTCACTTCTGGAGGAGGTACGCATGTTTGGAATCTTGGGGAGAGTACACCGGCCACTGCCTGGCAAAGAGAGGTAAATGAGCTGATGACCCGGCAGATGACGGCAGCGAATTATCCGGAAAGGAAGCGCTTATTCGACCGTGTGCAGGATGTAATGGCGGATCATCTGCCACTGATTCCATTGCTCAGTCCGCACGTATTGGCAGGGGCGCAGCGGCGCGTAGGTGACTTCAAACCCGCAGTGCTCGGAGAGCACGTACTTTGGAATGCTGACGAGTTATATGTTCGTCCTGGCAGCCAATAGAGCAGATCCTGCGTATGGAATGGCCAGGCAGCCGGGAAGAGATCTCGCCTCGCCAACCCACCGACGAAGCGCTGGTGGAACGGTGTCTCAGGGGCGATGGTGAAGCATGGTCTGCCCTGATTCATCGCTATAAACGACTGATCTATTCTGTGCCGGTCAAGTACGGATTCACCACCGAGGATGCTAACGAGGTCTTCCAGGGCGTCTGTCTCACGATGCTTCATGAGTTGGGGTCGTTGCGAGAGGTGCGGGCGCTGCCGTCGTGGTTGGCAAGAACAACGGCACGCCGCTGTTTAAGATTGCGGCGTCGCCAGTCTGTCGAACTGCCACTCGAAGATACCAATGCCGGCCTGGAAACGGACCGATCGGCACGCCTGGACGAAAGGGTGCGGGAGGCTGAAGAAGAGCAAATCCTTCGAGATGCCGTCGCCAGTTTAAGGCCCGATTGCCGCAGCCTCATCGAGCTGTTGTTCTACCATGAGCCGCCGCTGGCTTATGAAGACGCAGCCGAGCGTCTTGGGCTTGCCAAGGGATCGATGGGGGCTACTCGTATGCGCTGCTTGCAGCGCTTAAGGAGAGCGTTGGAGAGGCGGGGTCTGCGCTGAAAGCAGTTCAGGCCGTGGAGCCGCTTGACGATGTCGAGCGGCTTAGTCTCGAATTGAGCGACCTGCCTGCGTCTGCTCGGCCAGCTTTTATGCAGACGCAAGCATCACTGCTGCTGAGGCCTGAAACGCTTCAAAGCCTCTCGGAGAAAGTTGCTGTCGCGCTTCGTTCCGACGTGCCTCAGGCGCTGCGATTCGCCGAGGCGTGGGAGTCTATTGCTCGAGAACTCGGAGATCGTTTCGAAACGGCTCTCGCGCTGCGAGCGCAGGCCAATGCCCTAGCCCTTATCAACCGGCATACGGCTTCAGTCGAGTTATTCGGGCGTGCTACCGAGATCTTCCAGGAGCTGGGGCGTGCGGACGAGGTGGGTAGAACTTCCAGCTCCCTACTGCAGCCACTTCTTCTGCTGGGGCGCTATGAGGAGGCTTTTGCAGCTGCCGAACGCGGACGGACCATCTTTGAAGAGCTTGGCGAAACTCGGCGCCTGGCCCGTCTGGCGATCAATGTAGCGAACATTTATCATCGCCAGAACCGCATGGCTGAAGCGCTCAGCTCTTATGAGGACGCGTACGTACAACTGCTCCCGCTCAACGACTTCGAGGGGATCACGGTAGCGATCCATAATGCAGCGGTATGCAGGATTGCGCTCGACGATCTCGATGGTGCGTTGCGGACTTACGATCGTTTGCGTGCCCTAGAGGCAGGCACGGGCCTGCCTATGCTGGCCGCGCAAGCCGATTACAACAGCGCATATTTGTATTTTTTGCGGGGAGAGTATACCCGAGCGTTGCGGCTTCTGAGTACCAGCCGCGAGCTTTACAGAGAACAAGGCGATGAGTATCATCAGGCGCTCTGTGACATGGATCAATCCGAGATCTATCTCGAGCTGGGTATGAGCGAGGACGCCGCTGTCCTGGCAAGTGCTGGCTTGGCGCGCTTTGAGCGGTTGGGAACTCGACATGAAATCGCACGCAGCTTGGCAGACCTTGGAATCGCTCTCGAACAAGACGGAGACAACGTGCGTGCATCGGAGTATTTCGCCCGTGCCAAAGAGATTTTTCGACTC
This sequence comes from Amazona versicolor, assembly GCA_034782995.1. NCBI lineage: Eukaryota > Metazoa > Chordata > Aves > Psittaciformes > Psittacidae > Amazona > Amazona versicolor. The sequence goes on from JAVHMZ010399614.1 coordinate 30,119, forward strand.
GAGAACAACCGTCTGTGGCCGGCCTTGCTGGACCTCTACGGAGGTATTGCTGCCTATCACGCTGGTCATCTGGCAGATGCCCGGCGACTCGGGCTGGCTGCGTGCCGCTCATTTCGTTTGGAGGAGGCGCCCGGAAAATTTCTTCAGTCTTTGCTGCTGCTGACTCGCGTGGTCACCTCGCAACGGAAAATCCAGCGGGCTCGCCGTTTTATTCAATTCGTCCTATGCGAGTCCGATCAGCTAGCGATTCCAGCGCTTATCTTCGAGGCACAATTCTTGCACGGCGAGATCGAGGATCTAGCGGGTAACAGGGAAACTGCGTATAGTGCTTACCTGCGCGCGCGCCAGACCTTGGAGGTGCTGCGCGGCGATTTGCGGACCGAGGAGCTGAAGGTCAGCCTGATGAAAAGCAGGGTGGAGGTATACGAGCGGTTGGCCGCTATCTGTTTGGAACGTCCGCAGTGCGGTCCAGCCGATGTCGCCGAGGCGTTTAGCTACCTGGAAGAGTCCCGATCGCGAACTTTGCGTGATCTCGTGTCTGGAGGCGGCCAAGAAAGCCCGCACCAGGACAGCGGTGGATCCGTCAAAGGGCTCCGCGATGAGCTGAACCGGCAATACCGGCGAATGGAGCGCGAGCAGCTATCGCGTGAAGGTCTGGCTCCAGAAATTGCGCAAGTGATGCGTGAACGCGTGCGCGTGCTGGAGCGCAAACTTTTAGAAGTATCGCGGGAACGAGAATACGAAGCGGGACAGGCTGCCTCATCAGGATCGCGTCCAGTAACGCTGGCAGAGATGCGAAGGCGATTGCCTCCGGAAAGCGTCTTAATTCAGTATTTCTCTCTGCGTAATCGTTTGTTCGCCATCTGTATCTCGCGCGACCGCGTGGAAACAGTTCCCGTCGACACATCGATGGAAATCGGACGTCGGGTTCGTCTGCTGCAGTTGCAAATGGGGAAGCTACGTTTAGGTAGTTCGTACGAGCAGCGCTTCCGACCTACTTTGATTGAAGGGACGAACGCCCACCTGAAGGTGATGTACAGCGCTCTAATCGGGCCGTTGGAGGAATTAATCGCCGGCAAGCAACACCTAGTCATCGTTCCTTCCGGCGCGCTTCACGGCTTGCCATTTCACGCCTTTTTTGATGGCTCGCAATACCTGATCGATCGCTTCACCGTCTCCTATGCGCCAAGCGCCAGCATGTTTGCTATGCGACCGCCAACTACCGAGGCGGACAGGTCAAAGCCCCCGTTAATCGTTGGCGTTACCAGCAACGACACGCCCCACGTGGAGGAGGAGGCCCGCGCAGTTGCGCAGGTCATACCAGGTGCTCGCATGCTGCTGGGCAACGAGGCCACCCTGGACGCTCTGCAGGAGCGGGGCCGGGCAAGCCGACTTATCCACATTGCGACTCATGGCATCTTTCGCGCAGACCATCCTATGTTCTCTTCCATTCGGATGGCAGATGGTTACCTCAGTCTTTTTGACCTCTACCATCTCTCGTTGCCTGCCGATCTGCTCACCTTAAGTGGCTGCGGCACTGGGATGAACGTGATCACAGCAGGCGATGAGCAACTGGGCCTGGCTCGAGGCCTGCTGTTCGCGGGTGCACGCGCGCTGCTCTTGTCGCTTTGGGAAGTGGACGACCAGAGCACGTCGAAGTTCATGCAAGATTTTTACCTCCGCTTAAGCGCTGGAGGGTCGAAAGCGGCCAGCCTGGCCCGCGCCATGCACACCCTTCGTGCCGAGTATCCGCACCCCTATCACTGGGCACCCTTCAAGCTAATCGGTACCGCCGACACGGTCCTGTCTTCCTGACCACAAAATTCTGTATTTTCCAGATAATTGCCGGCTCTTCTGTTTAGGTTCGCTGGATCAAGAGCCCGGCACCTAAGGAGTAGCAGTTGCCAACAAAGCATTTCTCTCCCGATAGCTGGTTCGATTACCTGCGCAGTACCCTCGGGGAGAAGCGCAGGCAGGAAATGGAAGCGCATCTGAACTCGGGTTGTCACTTCTGCGGCGCCTCCGTCAAGTTCTGGTCTCACGTACTTAGGCTGGTGGACCGTGAGCGTCACCTCCAAGAACCGTCTGCAGAGCTGGTAGCAGCGGTTACTAACGAGATCGTTCTTCCGGTCCGGGCATTGGAACCCAAGGAAGGTTTCCATCTCGGCCAACTAATTTTCAACAGCTTGCTGCAACCTGCGCTTGCCCCGGTGCGGGCGAGTGCTCTTGCCGGACCCCAGTTAGTTTTCGAATCAGGACACTTCATCATCGACCTGCAGTTGACCGCAGAACCTGGCCGTCCCCACAACTTTTTGACGGGACAGATTCTGCTGGATGACCCTGCTAATCCGCTGCCTGCCGGAATCCGGGTGGCCCTGTATAGCGGGAAGTCCAACATCGCAAGGGTGGACGTCAGCGAGTTCGGTGAATTCGATTTCGACGTCAGTTTACGCCGCCTCCTGAGCTTGCAGTTCATGATTCCGGGCCAGGAGGGGATTGAGATACACGTGCCCGATCCTGTCGGGCAGTGAGGAGTAGATATGAACGGAAGGTTGAGAAGAGTCAACCGGCCGGAACGCCCCATCGATGCGATGGTGAAAAAGACTCTGGCCGATCTATATAAGCGCAAAGCGGAGTTGGAAGCAACCATAGGGCTGCTAGAGGGTAAGCAGCACCGTGAGAAGGAGAAACAAAGTGGAGAACAGGAAAGCGAGCAATAACTTCTACCGCGACAGCGAAACCAACGACATCGATTCGCTGTCAGCGTATGAAATGTTGATTCGATGGGAAATCGCAGCTGAGTATTTCGCCGAAGTGGAAGCCGATGGGCGACTGGCGGATTCTGCATTGCGGACATTGGTAAACAGGGACATCCCACTTTTGCTGAACGAGCTGCAACGGCTTCGGCCGGGCGTTCTGGTGCCGCTTGGCAAGACAATGGCGGCTGGCGGATAGCAGCAACGCTTACATCCTGATAGGATCACGGATGTGCGCTTTGCCTGCCAGCCGGGCTGCACCGACTGCTGCACTCGCCGCGGCTGGGTGTATCTCACGGAAGCCGACATTCTACGCGGAGCAGAGTATCTACAGATTCCGCCGGCGCAGTTCGAATCACAATACGTGGTTCGCTTTCGGAAGATGCTGCGCCTACGCCGCCCTCCGCGGAATCAGCAAGGCTGTTTCTTCCTGAAGAATGGCGGCTGCAGCATTCATCCAGCAAAGCCGACACAGTGCCGCACCTATCCCTTCTGGCCTAGCCTGATCTCCTCGAAGGCGGCGTGGAATATGGAGGGTCTGTTTTGCCCGGGCATTGGTAAAGGTCCTCTGATTCAGATAGAGCGGGCGCGGGTGATTGCTGAGGAAACTACCCGTTCTTATCCCAGTCTGCGGCCATTTTGAGGCTGAATTGCATGCGCATACGTCTCCGTCCCGTACGCCATTCTCGCTTGTTCCGAGTTGTCACGGGATCCATTGTCGGAGAAACTGCTCTCACGCTGTTCGTCTCCACGCTGCTGGTCCACGCAGTTTCAGCGCACGACATCATCACAACCAAGCTCACATATAGTCGCGACGTGTCGCGTATTTTCGCGCGTCGCTGTGTCAGTTGCCACGGCTCGAACGCCCCCGTGCCGCTCTCGAATTATGAACAGGTGCGGCCGTGGGCCGTTTCTATCAAGGAGCAGGTATTATCGCGAGCCATGCCGCCTTGGGGCGCCGTGAAAGGCTTTGGCGATCTGAAGCCGGATTGGGGTCTGACACAGGAAGAGATCGTTGTTGTGGCTGCGTGGGTGGTTGGCGGTGCGCCCCGCGGCGAGGACAGACTCTTATCTTCTGCATCTCCACCGCCACAGTCGACGAGCGCTGAGCCGATCCCGAACCGCGGGACTGTTAGGGTGCAAGATAGTATTCGACTAAACCGCCCCTTGCATCTGGCCGGCATCTTGCCGATTGCTCCCACAGTAGATTCAGCGAAAATCACAGCCCTCCTTCCTGACGGGCGAACCCTCCCACTTCTGTGGCTGTATCGCATGAAAGGCCCGCACGACTTCACCTTCGCCCACGCGGTCACGTTGCCGCAGGGCACGGTGGTGCGGTCGTCCGTACCGCTTCCGTTTGAGCTTATAACGACCCGACAGGGATCGTGAACCGCGTGGTATTCACGAGTCCGGCGCGCTGAAATTGCGTCCAAACACGGTATAGACCCTGCCGCGGGAAGATCACGTTGAACTGCATGGTGGCGCCGCCGTCTGCCAAAAATGGGTGAATATGCATCAGATCGATCAGGTCGGCACTCGCCGCCAGCATATGCGCCCACGCGCCGAGGTACGGCTCTACACGCTCGGCCGGCTGTAGCGTGTAAATCAACTTGGTCTCCAGACCTGCGAGTGGCTGTGGGGGATCCAATTTGAGAGATGCCTGCAAGTTCGGTCACGATGACGGCAGCAGTTCTGCTCGCAAATCTGAAGGGCGTGCGCTGCCCGCGGCATAAAGCGTTGCTTGCGCCAGTTGCGGTACCGATCCGCTCGGATAGAAGTCTGCCAAAACGCGGTACATGCCAGGTTTCGGCAGGTGCGTTCGCAAAACGAAGCGACCGTCCGATTGCAGCAGCGGATGCTCGTGCGAGAAGTATTCGAGCGACTCATGCACCAAGAACAAATGCAGCAGCTTTTCGTGAACGATGTCGAACTTACTAACCGCTTTGCCGCTATCCGGATCGCAGACGCTGATCGCCAAAGAGATCTCCTCACCGGGCCGAACGAGCTCGGGTGTCGTCCGCACATCAATAGAAAACTCCTTGCGTTCCGGTACGTGGAGCTGCAGTTGCATGCCGCAACGAGGACACTTGCCAGGTTTGTTGGAGTGCACGTCCGAGTCCATTGGGCAAACGTAGTCCTGTCCGTCCTGCGCTGCAGCAGGAATGAGAGCTGCAGCGGAAGTCAAAAAAGCCAGAATCTCTCGCCTACTCAGCCGCACCTAGACCTTCTGCAGCTTAGTAACGCGACCGACTTCTACCCACTCCACTACGAAAATGTTGCCGTTGTGATCGAAGCAAGCACCATGCGGGCAGACGAACTTACCCGGACGGAAATGGTCGCGGGTCAATTTGCGGGTCTCCATGTAGTTTGATTGAGAGTCATCACCTAATTGCGCAATCACCTGATTGTTGCTGTCGAGCAGCGTCACCCGCGCAAACAAGTCGGGAAGCACGATCTCACGCTTGGCGTTGATGTTGAAGTGGCACGGGGCCGGAAAGTTGTCCAGGGTATCAATAGGTTGCCCGTCGAGGGTGAAGCGCTGCAGGCGTTTGTTGCTGCGGTCGGCGATCAGGAGCACGGGCGTTCCGCCGCGTGTGTCGCAGATGATGCCGTGCGGGCAGTTCAGTTGCCCTTTCTCGGCTCCCTTGCCACCGAAGGTGCGGATATATTTGCCCTCAGGGGTGTATTGGTTGACGTAACTGGATCCATAGCCGTCGGCCACATACACGTCGCCGTTGGGTGCGATAGCCAGATTGGTGGGACTGTATTTGATAGGTTGAACATCATACGGCGCCGCCTCTTTGGGATAGCCGAGTGTCCAAACCTCTTCTCCGGTCAAAGTTCGTTTCGTCACCAGCGCATTTTTGATGTCGCACAAGTAAAGGTACTCGGTGCTGCCTTCCTTCCTGATATGGAGACCATGCGCGCCCCCGCGGAATTGACTGCCCCAACTGCGGACGAATTTACCGTGTTCGTCGAACACCACCATTGTGTCGGCCTTTTCGCTTCCCGCGGCCACTGTGTGGTGGACGTAGATATGGCCCGCAGAGTCCTCACACACTCCATGCGTGTTGCCATAACGAATGTCGGCAGGTAGCTCACCCCAATCGTGAAGCGCCTCGTAGGTGTGCTCCCCGCTACCAAGCACTGGAGGTTTGCTACCGGCCTTATCAGAAGCTCGTAGAAAAACCGGCGCGGCTAGACCGCTGCTACACCGCTCGAGAAATTGCCTGCGAGTAGCTACCAAAATGCCTCCATAGATTTAAGAACTCGCCGTAAACTACTGTATTGGCAGACCATGTTCTTCGAGCGTCCCGCGTACTTCCTTGATAGAAAGCCGCGACGCATCGTATTCCACGAACAGAGCGTTCCCTGAACCTTTTAGCTGAACAGCAAAAAAGCCGTATATAGAGTGCACCCGTGCAAGCTGTTGTAAGTCTCGGTCGGCAAGGGGCCGCGAAAGCGTAAAGGTGGTCTGCACCTTCGTCATCGGCGTTCAGAATAGCATTGGCACAAAGCTAAGGTTCAGACATCCTGCACGGGCCGGCGGGGGCGGGCGTGAACCCTTATCCAGCGCGACTAAGTAGTGGTCGAATGCTTGACCTTAGTCTTTGTCTTGGTCTTCTTGACCTTTTTCTTGCCAGCTGCGGAGGCATGCGCCCCACTATTTCCCGAAGCGGCAAAGGCCGGTGCTACGAGCATAGACGTACAGCAGAAGATTGCAATGCAACGCGTCATACGGAAATTGTAAACGAAATGGTACACCCAACGGGAAATGTCTGGATTACTTGCTGCCGTAGGCCAACAAAAAATGTGCCACCGTCTGAATACCCTCGTAGTAGTTGGCGATTCGGAATTTTTCGTTCGGCGAGTGTAGCCCGTCGTCAGGCAGGCCGAAGCCCATCAGGATTGTAGGTATTCTGAGCTCACGCGCAAATTCACCGACAATGGGGATCGAACCGCCGCTGCGAGTAAATACAGTCGGGCGGCCCATAGTCTGCTCCATCACGGAAGCAGCGGTACGGATGGCGGGATGGCTGGGGTTCACAGAGACGGCAGGGCTAGCACCTAACACGCGTACTTCTGTGCGGACACCTCGCGGCGTTTTGCTCTGTATCCAGGCCGTAAAGGCCTCGATTACGCGATCGGGCTTTTGATCGGGCACCAAACGCATGCTGACTTTGGCAGTCGCGCGTGCAGGAATCACGGTCTTAGATCCTGCCCCAGTGAAGCCTCCCGCTATGCCGTGCACCTCTAAGGTCGGTCGAGACCAGATCCGCTCCAGTACGCTTCGTTCTGGTTCTCCAATCAGAGCCGTTGCACCCACTTCGTTCTGCAAAAAGTCCTGCTCTGAAAACGGCAGATCCTGCCAACTCTTCATTTCGGCCATGGCAGGTTCCACCACGTCGTCATATATGCCAGGGATCTGCAACATGCCGTCGCGGTTCTTGCTCCTCGCGAGCAGTTCAATCAAAGCGAATACTGCATTCGGTGCCGCACCTCCATACATCCCTGAATGCAAATCTCGAGCCGGCCCTTGTGCTTCTACTTCCAGATAGATCAGGCCCCGCAGGCCGATGCACAGGGTAGGCACACCCTCGGCAAACAGCTCCGTATCGGATACCAGGGCCACATCGGCCGCCAAACGCGCGTGCTGCTCCTTGACGTAGGCAGAGATTGAATCACCGCCAATCTCTTCTTCGCCTTCAATCAGCACCTTGACGTTCACGGGTAGTCGCCCTCCGTTCAGGTGCAGTAGAGCCTCAAGCGCTTTGACGTGCATATACATCTGCCCTTTATCGTCAGAGGCACCGCGCGCGTACACGTTGCCATTCTCAAGGCTAGGCTCGAATGGCGGGCTCTTCCATAGCTCCAGCGGATCGGGCGGCTGTACGTCGTAGTGGCCGTAGCAGAGCACAGTTGGTTTTGCTCCGTCGCTCAAGTGCTCCGCGTAGATCAAGGGATGACGTTGAGTCCGGATAACTTCGACTGTCTGAAGTCCAGCCCTGCGGAGCGCGTCCACGACGAATTCCGCTGCACGGCTGACATCCCCGGTGTGTTCAGGAGCGGTACTGATGCTGGGTATGCGAAGGAACTGAAGCAGCTCCTCCAGATGCCGCGGTTGTTGCTGTTGCAAGTAGGAGGAAAGATCGGCTTGCATTACTGAATGGAATTGGTGCCCTGACAAATGGAAAAGACTGCTACCTCAGCGCGCAGGTTGGGAAAGGTGCGAAGCTGCTTGCCCTTGCGAAGATAGTTCTGGCGTTCGATGCGCCAACCCTGCAGGCGGCACAAAGAAACAAAATCGTCGATTGTCAAGAAATGGCGGTTCGGCGAATCGTACCAGCGATAGGGAAACAGTGGTGTCTGCGGCGCACGCCCGCTGGCGAGGTGCGCCAATCGCGTGCTCCAGTGCCCGAAATTTGGAAACGAAACAATTGCATGACGGGCGACGCGCAGCATCTCCCGCAATACATGTAGAGGATGCTGCATCTCCTGCAAGGTCTGGCTTAGAATCACGAAGTCAAAAGCGCCCTGGGGATAGTCGGCAAGCCCGGCCTCGATATCGCCGCCGTATGCATTTACGCCACGGGCAATAGCTTTCGCAATCCGTGCTCCATCGATCTCCACACCTTGTCCGCGGACCCGCTTGTGATGGGTCAGCCAACCAAGCAGTTCGCCTTCGCCGCAGCCCAAATCCAGCACCGATGAGCCCGGAGGAATCATGTCCGCGATCAACTCATAATCGGGGCGATCTGCAATTTCAGAAGCGAGCGGTGCTGGGGCACCGACTTGAGGACGCAAGGGAACGGTCTGCTCTCCTTCTGATACAGAACGGAGAAAGCCGCGAATAATCTCGCTCTGTTCCGGGCTGTCCATCAGAAACGCATCATGCCCATAGGTAGATGGCAGTTCACAATAGGCCACATCGGCTCCGCGGCTACGCAAGGCGCTCACAGTTTCCAGCGATTGATAGCTCGGATAAAGCCAGTCGCTCGAAAAGCTAAGAACCAGAAATCTGCTCTTGGCCCTGGTGAAGGCGCCCGGTAGTGAAGGCGGACCACCCTCTACGCGGCTCGCCAGATCGAAGTAGTCCATCGCCTTGGTGATGTAGAGGTAGGAGTTCGCGTCAAACCGCGTCACAAACTGGCTGCCGCGGTAACGCAGGTAGCTCTCCACTTCGAAGTCGACGGAAAAGTCGTAACCAAAGGCATCCTTATCGCGAAGCCGCCGGCCGAACTTGTCGCGCATCGAGCTATCACTCATGTATGTGATGTGCCCAATCATGCGCGCCACGGCCAAGCCTCTTCCGGCTGTCTTGGTGTCGTAGTAATCTCCATCATTCCACTCTGGGTCCGACATGATCGCTTGGCGGCCTACTTCGTTGAAAGCGATCTGCTGCGCGCTATGCCGTGATGTGGCGGCAATGGAGATTACCGACGCGACCGAATCCGGGTATGCGACCGACCATTCCAGCGCCTGCATGCCACCCATTGAGCCTCCGGCTACGGCCAGCAGCCGTTCGATACCCAGGTGTTGCACCAGCAGTCTCTGCAGCCGTACCATGTCGCTTACTGTGATCACGGGGAAGCGCATCGCATAGTAGGTGCCAGTGGCCGAATCGACGCAGTTTGGTCCGGTTGTGCCTTGGCAGCCGCCAAGCACGTTAGAGCAGATCACAAAGTATTGATCGGTATCGAATGGCAGCCCGGGTCCGATCATGTTTGCCCACCATCCAGGTTGTCCACTATGGCGATTGATACCAGCTGCGTGCGCGTCCCCCGAGAAGGCGTGGAGAATCAGCACGGCATTGCTCCGGTCCGTATTTAGAGTGCCGTAGGTTTCGTATGCAACCTGCACGTCCAACAGGGTGACGCCGCAATCCAGGCTCAACTGGGGAAACGCAGCGTATTGTGTGTCCACTTGAAGGACGGATGAACACGCGGGGGCGACGGCGGCAGGCATCACTGTTGCTCTTGTTATTGCAACATAATCATGTGTGATGCCAAGTCTAATTCCTCGACTGCTTCCGGTCGCACGTCTATCGATGTCTGCTTGGTTGGCGCTTCTGCCAACTAGCACCACGGCCGCTCCAACATCTTCGCTCAGCGTCTACCAGGGTTCTTGGAAGGTGACCTGGCAGGGCGCAGACAAGCCTGACGACCTGAAGAACGATTGCGCCACGATGGGAAGGTTTTTTGCTTGCCAACAGACCGTGAATGGCGAAGTGAGCTCGCTTCTGCTGCTCATTGCAACCGAAGACGGCAGCCGTTATATAACCCAGACGGTGATGCCGAATGGCCGGGCACGAGGTACTGGGGCCTTACAGGTTACCCACGGTCCGAAAGGCGACGTCTGGACGTTCACCAGCTCCTGGAACCAGGGCGGCGGCAGCACCACGCACTATCGCACTACGAATCAGTTCACCGGGCGCGACCGCATTCACTTTACTCAGGAAGAGTCCAACAATGAAAAGGACTGGAAGACAACGGGAGAAGGCGAGACGGTTCGGACCGGCCACTAAGGTTGTTGTACGATGAGGCGCAAGTGTCGGACGCCGAGGTCTTGATCGAAAAATTGCGGACTCGTACGCGATCTCTGGAAGAGGCTATAGCGTTGCTTCCAGCCGAGCGAAGGAGCGTGCCGCCGGGACCGGGTTGCTGGTCGGCAGTTGAGGTCCTGGAGCATGTCGGGATTGTGGACCGCTTATTTGGAATCCGTTTAGCTGGGGCAACTCCGGCAAGCCCGCGTGAGGCTGCAGCGGAAGCTGAACGTGCAATGGAGGAGAGGGTCGCCTCTCGCGGGAATCGCGTACCGGCACCGGAGATGACCAGCCCTCGGGGCAAATACCGGAACTGTGACGAAGCGCTCGCCGACCTCCACACCATTGAGCAGCAACTGGCGAAGCAGATTCGCGACAGGGCCGATACGCTCCGTTGCAGTGAAGTGCAGCATCCCCTTTTAGGAACCTTGTCCAGCTACGAAGGTTATTTGGCGTTAGCAGCACACGGTATGCGCCATGCAGCGCAAATTCGGGAGATGGCTTCAGTGGCATCCTAAGACCGTATGGTGCGGCGCTTCGAGGAGCTCTCAGAGCTGGAAGTTCTCGCGCTCGCCATTTATCTCGAAGAGGAAGACGGGCGTATTTACGGCGAGTTTGCGCAGCGTCTGCGGAACAGATATCCAGAAACGGCCCGGATGCTAGATGGCATTCGGGAGGAGGAGGCTGAGCACCGGGCCAGCCTGCTGGATCGCTATCGCGAACGGTTTGGTGATTATGTTCCACTGATCCGGCGCGGCGATGTCCGTGGTTTTGTGACGCGTCCGGCCGAATGGCTTTCGGCATCTCTAGGGCCCGAGGCTGTTCGCCGTGCAACGGAGGGGATGGAGGCCGATGCCCGCCAGTTCTATCTCCGGGCAGCTTCGCGGAGCACCGATGCTTCCACGCGCAAACTGCTGGGTTCACTAGCCGACGCCGAGATCCAGCATTCTGCGCGGGCAGCGGAATTCGAGCAAACTGCAGAAACCAGCGGTGCCCGCGAGACTGAGCGGGAGACGATGCGCCGCATCTTAGTCTTGCAATATGTGCAGCCGGCCTTGGCCGGCCTAATGGACGGTTCGGTTTCGACGCTTGCGCCTTTGTTTGCTGCTGCTTTCGCTACGCATCAGAGTGGCGATGCATTCCGCGTGGGTATGGCAGCTTCGATCGGCGCCGGCATCTCCATGGCTTTCGCTGAGGCGCTATCCGACGATGGCTCCGTGACCGGCCGCGGCAAACCTTTGACGCGAGGGCTTGTCACGGGTCTTATGACCGCAGTGGGCGGCCTAGGCCACACGATTCCGTATCTGATCCCGAATGTGTATCTAGCCACTCGCGTGGCGATTGCGGTCGTCGTGGTTGAGTTGGCGGTGATCAGCTGGGTGCGTTACCACTTCATGGACACACCGCTGCTCCGAGCTTCCATGCAGGTGATGCTGGGGGGAGCTATGGTGTTTATCGCTGGTATTTTGATCGGGCAATCGTAAGGACAGGATTTCTATAAGCTTGGCCGTGCTGAAAAGTAGATCTGGTGAAGCTGTAATGCTGGCGGATGACCGCACAAACCTCCTGCTGTCGGTTGTAATAGCGATTGCTTCGGTGCTCGCAAACCCCAGTGCAGTAAGAGCTGAACAAACAATTTCCTTCTCCACGCAAGATAACGGACGCGTTTGCGCAGACCTATATAGCAGCGGCGAGCGCGCCGTGGTGCTAGCTCATGGCGGCAGATTTACCAAGGAGAGCTGGCGTCCACAGGCTGAAGCACTTGTGTCCAGGGGATTTGAAGTGCTCGCCATTGACTTCCGTGGGTGTGGCTGCTCGACTGG
>JAVHMZ010399615.1:0-18402 GCA_034782995.1 Amazona versicolor
GTTATCTGAGGAATATTGTGCCGATCACAGTACTCCGCAACTGGTTTTAGGAAGTTACCCATCTGGTTAGGCAGGTTAGTCAGGTCGGCTAAATCCGCATAGCCGATCAGTCGCTGACTTCGGGCAGCTAATACCAAAACCGACCAGAGTTGCATCGCGCGCTCCTCAATGTTCATAGTGCTCCCAGAAAACATCATAGATCGGCTTATCAGCCCGGAACCATCGAAGGCCAACCAAATTGTTCGATGATACGCGGCGAAAAACTAAGGGCATGAAGACCTGAACGGCGCCCGTCGCCAAACTAGCGACGTTCAGTCAAGAACCCTCCCAGCTCAATCACTGGCGCAGTCCCAGCTAGCGGCTCAATTTGAGCATGAGCCATATTTATCTTCATGCGATCACGCCTCCTCACGGTTTCGAGGCAACTTGTGGAAGATCTATCACAGTGTTTCTTGCCCGTTTCATTTCCAAGCGCGGACCCTTGGGAAAGACAGTTAGCGCTGCTTCATTTCCATGGCTGTCGTATAAGTCGAGATTTACGCCGCCCTTCGGGTTTACGAGAAACAGCACTTCCTGTTCGTCTTCCGAATCGAGTCCCAGAAAAGCCTCTCCCACCTCGTCAGTGACTAAGCCGCCACGCTCATCCCCGTTCTGGTCCGAAATTAGAAGCCCGGAGATCGGCCCCTTTCGCTTCACGCGCTTGCCGTGAATCATGGGATCGGGTAACGGCGCGCCGAGACGAAGACGCTCATGACCGCTGCTGTCGTCTACTACGAGCCCCCGCACGTGTAGTATTCCATCATTCGCATCTGTGGTCGCGGCCCGCACTATACTTGTCGGGACGAAATGCGCCAAACACAGACTAGCGAGCAAAATCGCAAGAGCACATAGCATCCGTCGTTGCTGTACATAGCCACGCTTCAACGACACAAGCTCAGCCTCCAGCATTTTCAATCTTTCGCACATCTCAGTTCCTTTCATCAGCACTCGACTCTGGGTGATACGAGCGACATTTAAAACTCCCGCCTTCGTCTTCGGGTGCTGCCGGTTGCCCAAAGCTGTAGGCGATCCTGACGAACGCGCCAGCGCTGATCACCGCTTCGTACCTCAATCACTGCGATCGGATCGTACCACCACAGCGAGGCCCACTGCTGCTTCGCCTTGTACGCGGCGTCGAAGAGACTGATTCCCTCTGTTTGCAGGCTGTAGCGCTGCCCATCTTTGCCGGTGATCGAAACGGTGCAGCAGCGCACCAGAGCAGCGTAGCAGATTCGCCTTGTGTTCGCCTCTCGTAGCTAACACGGAGATCAGACCCGATCTCTGCTCTCGGTTTCTTGCCTTGCTTTGCCGGGAAACCACAGTTTTCTTAACCGTCAAGCGGATTGGTCGCAGGGCTGGATAATCCAGCACCCCGGCCTGTGGTGATCCCCGCTAGGCGTACGCAACGGACCAAACTGTTTCGGAGTGGATAAGGGCAACGATTCACGCGAAGTGAACGGATAGATAACCGCGGCAGATTATAAATCTAGTGGCTGGTCAGTAACATGCTAAGAAGCCAGCATGCTTCCCTGGTCGACCCTACTGGAACTTGCAGTCGGCGCAGTTGTCCTTGGCTCACTTGTCGGCGTGTTTGGAATGTGGTGCGAGTTCCGCTATGGTGAAACCGAGAAACGTTATCTGATTCAGGGGGCTCCTGTATTGATATGTACGATAGCCTTGGCTTACCTTGATTGGCGTATCCGTTTATTTTGGAGTTTGGGGATCTTCGCCGTAACGTATCGTTTCATTCCCCGGTTGCTCCGGTCCAAATTCTGGCGGAGAGACCAAATGCCAGGCGGCGAATAAACGGCACACTTCGCGAAAGACTTGATTGCGTGAAGCAAGCCTTTAGTCGTATACCTCTTAGAAAGACCGCTTGTTCCTTCTGTCCCATCCCGACAGGTTCAACAGGCAGAGAATCCTCCTCCGTCTTGCGCAGGAGCGAGATTGCTTCCGCTAGCGAGAGTGGAGTCGGCACGATGTGTAGATGGTCGCTTCGCCTATCTGCGGTCAGGGGCAACCTCCACGCCCCGAATAACAGCGGAACGCGACAGTTGCCAGACCGGCCAAGAACGCAATAGGAACACCTGCTAATAGCCATAAACCGCGTTTGCCAAAATGGCGAAGGGCAATCGCAAAGAGCAACACCCAAAGCGCACCGAGCCAGACGTTAAACCGGTAGCCGAAAGCATACAAGAGCAGCGTTGACATCGCAAACACTGCCCAGAGGAGTCTATTTTCACGTAACAGCAAGAACAGCGCCTTGATGTACGGTATAGCGGATGCGCCAGCGCATTAGAACGCACGGCGGTTGTGGGTCACTCAATTTCCAGAGCTATCCTCTCGCGAATAAAAGTCGCCAACAGGCATTCTCATCAATCATTTCAGCGCACACATGCAGAAACACGAGAAAAGCAGCCTTTAGACATAGATCGCAGTGGCGTGATCCGCGATGATCGATTTTCCCGGCAACCCTCCGTACCACACCATCAAGCTGGTAGGCGACGCCATTACGGTTTGGGGCGTGAAGGTGCAAGCGCCCTGGAACCTTCCTAATACGGACGGCTTCGACATCCGCGCCACCAATTCCTCGTCCATCGATGACACTGTAGCCAGCGGCGATCAGGGAATTGCGATCGTTTGCAGCGGTGGATCAACCAGGAATGTGACCATCGAAAATTTTCACGGCTATGGCAAAGGCGGTATCACAATCCTCGGCAACGGCGAAACTACGTCGCAGATACTGATCAAAAACGCACAGATTACGGGCGACCTGCCAAGCGTGGTGAGCACGGAGGAAGACGGCAAGACCGAAATGAGCGTAAGCGGCATCCCCTTCAGCCAGATGGAAAAGAATCCAGGGTTAAAGAGCTGGGGACAAGCGCTGCCAAATGCCACGAACGATATGAAGACACTGCAGATTTCGAGTCAGAGTCCAACCAGCGGAGAAGAATCGCAAATCAGCGACGTGACGTTTCGTTCGGTATGCATAGCCTACATCGTAAAACCGATCGATATCTCGCTGGGCGGCAGCTCACCACCGAGTTCCGCTCACGGGATTTTATTCCAAGATGTACAATCCAGCATCTTACGCCAGGCGTGCACAGCTTTCGCGCCGAATACCCGGCCGACCGATACTATGGTTCGTTACCGTTTGGCATAGTGACGGTCACGGTGCAGCAGACTACCCGGCCGTAACCCCAGATGTGTCGTAATTTGAGCTAAGCAGCCCCTGATAGCGCAGCTGTTCACACTGTGCACTATATGCGGATGGTATTTGTTGCAGGAAACGCAAATCGGGCCGCTCACCTGGGACGTCTGGACGGATAACGAAGCCCATCGGCCTGAGGCTAGCGGCCCTGACTGCTAAGCCATTGCTGAGTTGATATTGGTCGACAGCGTGGACATGGCGGTATTGATGCCGTTGGCGAGCGTCCCCATGCCGCTGATGATGCCGAGACAGACCACGGCGATCACAAGCGCGTACTCAACCAGGTCCTGCCCATCGTCGTTACGCAGTATCTGCATCCAAGCGTAGAGCTTCAGTAGTTTGTTATTCATTTTTCCGGTTCTCCGATCTGGAACTTCTAGCGTGGCGTAACGGAAGCGAAACAACAATCTATCTTTAGATAGATATCCCTCGTTCAAGTCGGGCTGGTCCAGGTACTAGAACTGACGCAAGCTCATTCGACGCTGTATAGCGCCACGATCGAATAAACGTGGTAGATCAGTGACACAGCTAACAAGCCGAACTGAACGCGCCTGTTCGTGACGAAGACTCTCCCACCACCAGAAATGAATAATCCAGAGCAGTAGCGAAAACGCCCAACCGAGATGCAAGAGCGAGGCCGGCACGCGCCTCGGATGCTGAACGAATCGTGCGAATCCATTCAGCAGCGTAGTAATGCACAAGCCGACAAGAATCGAAATAACGACTCTTATGTGCTGGTATAGCTCCTGGTTCGGCGCGGGGAGAGCCAACTAAATTCTGCTACCGGGTCAGCTCGAGTACCTCATCGCCCATAACCAAACTCTCGCTTGGTTTCTCATGTGCGTGGGTTTGATCGCGATCGCGTCGGCGCATCTCAGCCCGCAGAATGGCCCCGAAACGCCGCCGACGTAATTGGTCATCGCCGAAACAGTGGCTGCAGCTTCGGGAGAATCCCAGGAAGTTATAGGCCTTCTCCGCTTTGCCGATGCGCGATGCCGGAAACAGAGCGGCGAAGCGCCGGGTTTGCGACAAATCCAGGTGACGAGCTCGCCAGTAGTGTTCGCGATTGCAACCTTGCCCAGTGTGCAGATTCTCGCTGTAAGTCACTCCCATGAGACAACCGCACGGATTGCGGAAGCTCATCCCGCCGTCTGCATTAAAGGCAGCAACGCCCGCCAGTTTCTCATCGGAAAAATTCGCCTGCACCCAGCCGCGGACAACCTGCCTAGACTTGCGCAGCTCTCGTTGAAAATTCATCTGAGCCTCCGAAATCGGTCGTGAGTGAATCCCCTTCTAGATGCTAGCGTTTTTAAAACCGGCGAGTCGTGCGCTACTGCGACGCGTTTACGATCGTTACGGTGTCAGTCTGCACCTTCTCCCATTCCTGCAGGATGAAGCCATGCTTTTCGAGAAAAGACCGGATCTGAGAGACACGCCATTTGAGAATGTCCTCAAGCACCGGTATCAGCACACTCAGAGCGTCGTCGCTCAATACTGTGCGCTTTGCTATCTGTGTCAAATATTTGTTCTCGGAGACGGCAATCGTCAAGCCATCGAGCCGGTTCACATGCAGCATGACGTGGACGTCGGAGCTGCCGTCGCCTACATAGACCAGGTGATGATGACTGACAGGAGTGATGCCGCGGAGGTGATCCAGGATGGCCACTTTGCCGTAGCCTGCGCGCAGCGACTCGACGCCCGAAACCTCGCCACTCTCGTTGTAGGAGAGCTTGCTAGCGAAAATGTTTTCCGGCGCGACGATCCCTTCGAGAGCCGATTCGACAATCTCCTGCGGCCCGGCCGAAACCACGTAAAATGCGAAATGGCAACCGTCGAGGTTTTGCAGCAATTGCGCCAGTAGGCGAATGTTCGCTTTTAACCTGACTTTCTTGCCTGCTTCGCGCAGATGTTCCGCTCTTACATGGCGGAAGTCTGGGTCATGGATTAGCAGATACGCCAACTCTCCGCCCTGCTGCACTAAATGGGTTTGAGAAAGCTTGGAGACCTTCTCATTGAAGTGAGCGATATTCATCATCTCGCTCAACACCAGCCCCGAGTCTTTAAAACTCAACGTCTGGTCAAAATCCGTGAGGAACAGAAACTCCTTGGTTCCGGAACCTTTATCCACTGAAGCATCATTGATGGTGCTTGTTGGGTTCCTAGTCGCCATGTTTTAGTTTAGCCTTGGCAGGCAGGCTGAACCTGAGAGCTGAAGCCTAACTGCCGGGCTATAATCTTGTGACTGATGCTCCTGCTCCCCGGCGCGCAGTTTGGACCGTACCGGCTTCAGTCGCATATCGGCTCGGGCGCTATGGGGGTTGTTTGGAAGGCACAAGACACTCGCCTGGACCGCTTCGTTGCTCTCAAGTTCCTGCCCGACGAGATCGCGAGAGACCCGCACGCACTTAGCCGTTTCCGGCGCGAGGCCAAAGCCGCCTCTGCGCTGAATCACCCGAACATCTGCACAATCTATGAGATCGGCGAAGGTGAGGGCCGTGCGTTCATCGCAATGGAGTTCCTGGATGGGGAAACGCTCCAGCATCAGATTGCGCGCGCACCGTTGAGAGTTGAAATTGCGCTTTCTCTCGCTATAGAAATCGCCGATGCCCTCGAAGCTGCACACATTGCCGGCATCGTCCACCGCGACATCAAACCAGCCAATATCTTCGTAACTAATCGGCATCACGCCAAAATTCTTGACTTTGGGTTGGCCAAAATTAGCCCGAAGCTCGTAGCTCGCGCGGCCGCAAGCACAATGGGACCGATGACTGATGCTGGCCGCGCGGTAGGCACTGTTTGCTATATGTCCCCGGAGCAGGTCCGCGGCAACGACGTCGATTCCCGCGCCGATCTGTTCTCGTTTGGCGTGGTGCTCTATCAGATGGTCACTAGCACGCTGCCGTTTCGAGGCGAGACCACGGGGGTCGTCTTTGAAGCGATCTTGAACCGTGCGCCCGTTTCGCCGCTGCGGCTGAATCCCGACCTTCCCGCCGCGCTCGAACAAATCATTTCTAAGGCGCTGGAAAAGGATAGCGACCTTCGCTATCAATATGCTTCGGATTTGCTGGCCGATCTGAAACGCCTGAGGCGGGACTCGGAATCGGGTCACATCGCTGCGAATTTATCTAGTGCCCCGCTAAACGCTCCGCGAGTGTTGCGGAAACCCACACGCAAGGTTGCGCTCTGGACGTTGCCTCTCGCCACCGCGCTGATTGCTGCAGGCTACTTTGTGCGTCCTCAGCTTCCGTCTCCCCAGGTTACGGCAACAACGAAGCTGACGCAGGACGGTGTTTTGAAGCTTCCTGACGCGGGAGATCCAACTCCGCCACTCGTCACCGATGGGTGGAGAATTTATTTCTCGGAGGCAACCGCGCGCGATGAGCCGCCACGGCTCGTGCAGATCTCAACCGATGGAGGCGATTCAGTCCCGATTCAACTCCCGTTCCAAAACGCCGCCCCGATAAGATTACCCTTCTACTTCGACAACGTCAAGTCGATCTCACCTACTCGCTCTGAACTGCTGATTGCTGGCCCGCCATTTGGAAGCACCGGCGAGGGACTCTGGCGACTACCCGTCCCGGGCGGACAACCCCAGCGTATAGGAAATCTGATCGCGCAGGACGCCACGTGGTCGCCAGATGGAAACACTCTTTATTACAGTGCGGGAACAGATCTCTTCTCGGCGAGGAGTGATGGCAGCCAACCGCGAAAACTTCTCACCGCGCCAGGGGCGCCCTATTGGTTTCGAATCTCGCCGGATCGCAGGGAGCTTCGCTTCAGCGTGTGGGACCCAAACAGTCAAACAAGTTCTCTCTGGAAGATGCAATTGGACGGCACCCATTTGAGCCAGTTATTGCCGGGCTGGAGCAGTCCGAGCAATGAGTGTTGTGGAAACTGGACCCCGGACGGGAACTATTTTGTTTTCCAGGCCAACCGCGACGGTGAAGCGAACATATGGACCATCCGAGAGAGAGGTGACCTATGGCGAAACGTCAACCGGACACCCGTGCGGCTTACCCAAAGTCAAATGAGCTTCCAATCCCCCTTGCCCAGCACGGATGGCAAGAAAGTCTTCTTCATCGGCGCCAATCGTCTAGGCGAGTTGGTCCGCTACGATCCGGCATCGCTTTCGTTTACCCCGTACCTCTCCAGATTGTCTGCCGAAGGCTTGGCCTTTTCGAAGGATGGGCAAAGACTTGCTTATGTCCGATTCCCGGAAGGCGTCGTATGGAACAGCGAGCCCGATGGCAGCGATCCTCACCAACTGACTTTTCCGCCCATGCAGGCCGGGTGTCCGCGCTGGTCTCCCGATGGCACTCAAATCGCCTTCTCCGGACGCAAGCCTGGCGGTCGCTGGCATATATATGTCGTCCCCCCACAAGGCGGAGATCTCCAGCAGCTTACATCCGGCAATAACAATGACATCGAGTCGACGTGGTCACTCGACGGAGACTCACTGGCCTTTGGAGGCGACGTTTCCGAAATCAGAAGATCGAAAAAGGATGCTATTCACATTCTGAATCTGAAAACTCGCCAGATCACGGACGTGCCGGACTCCCGCGGCTTGTTCTCACCCCGCTGGTCGCCCGACGGTCGATATCTATTGGCCGGCACAGTTGACTATCAGCGGCTCATGCTTTACGATTTCACCCTCCGGAAATGGGACGAGTTTGCTGCGTCGCCATTCGGATACCCGAATTGGACGCGCAATGGAAAATGCGTTACTTTCGTGAATCCGTTTGCGAAAGAATTGCCCGTATACCGTGTGTGCTTGGCGGATCGCAAGCTCAAGCATGTAGCAAATCTCAAGAATGTCGGAGCTCTGACCATGGGTCTCTTCGGCTGGTGGACCGGATTGGCCCCTGATGATTCCATCCTCGCCTTGCGTGACATCAGTACCGAAGAAATTTATGCCTTGGATGTGAAGTTTCCATAGAGCTATGCATTCTTTTAAGTCAGTTCAGATAGAAAGGATAAGCCATGCCCGACGAATCGAAAAAACCAACCCCTATTACCCAGCCCGTTAAGATCACCATCGCTCCCGACCCTTTCAAATCGTCAATCGGCGATACGACGATGGATCCGATCGAAAGCCATGTATTTGAGCTACCAAACGCAACCCCGATCAAGCAAGTGAGGATTGAAAAAAATCCCGAGACGGGCCACGTGCACATTCATTTAGTAAACGAATGAACCTGAGCGCGGACGAAATTCCGGCGTCTTTGGCAGTGACGCAGGCAGAAGCGCTGCTGTTTTCGAATCAGGCTCTGGAAGCGTCCGCCCTTTTGAAACACGCGCTCAGCCTCGACCCGCGAGACGCAAAAGCAGTTCATCTGAGTGGTGTCTGTTTCCTTGCAAATGGGCGATACGAAGAAGCGGTGCAAGCTCTTCGCCGCGCTTTGCGCCTGCAATTAGATCCGGCGTGGCTACTTGATTTGGGCTCTACGCTGTACGCGGCGCAGCGCTACGATGAGGCGGTCAACGCCTTCCGTCGAGCTTTGGCGCTGAACAAAGATCCCGAGGTGCTGCTTCATCTCGGCCATGCACTGCGCAATGCCGGCCGAGTCCGAGCGGCGCTCCGCTGCTACGACGAGGCCCACTCGCTCCTGCCCGAAAAGCGCTCAATTCAGCGAAACCGTGCAGAAGCGCTGCTGGCGCTCAAGCGACCCAAGGCGGCGGAGGAATTGCTGTTGGCGGCTTGTGCTTCCGAACCATTCAACTACGACACTCACGCACTTTTAGCTTCCGCCTCGGTCTCACTGAAGAAATACGATCGCGGATTGGCTGAAGCTCGTGTCGCGGAAACGATTTCAGCAGACTCTGCAGCGCGCAAACGCGTCTTCCGGACCTTATGGCTCGCCGGGCACACAAAGGAATGCGTAGATCTGGGCCGCTCGATCTTGTCCAGTGAGCCAGTAGACGCTGCTTTTCACTTCACCTATTTAGCGGCGCTCGATCACCTGACGCAAGACCCGCAGGTGTCACGAAAAGCTTGGGAAGATTGGGCCTCGCGTCACGGTGGTTCGCCCGCTTTTGAGCCCCAGTCGAAGGACCTAAACGCCGATCGCAAGCTTCGGATCGGTTATCTCATCGACGAAATATATACCCGTCCCGACTGGCACTTCCTTCCGCCCTTAATGGAAAATCGCAATCGCGAGAACTTCATCAGCTTTGGCTATCTCACGAAAGCACGCCCCAAAAGCTATCCTCGAATGCTGACGTCCTGCTTCGAACAGGTCCGGGACTTACGCGCCGAAACACCAGAGCAAAGAGCACGCACGATAGCGTCAGATGACATCGACGTACTGGTTGATATGAGTTGGACCCAACGGTCGGCTCACCTCCTGGTGTTCAGCCGGCGGCCAGCCCGGATTCAGATAGAGCTGCCGCAATATCCGGGCACAACCGGTCTGTCCGCGACGGATTTCATCTTCTCCGACAAATGGATCTGCCCGCCTGAATGTGAGTCGATGTACAGCGAAGCCGTCTACAGGTTGGATGCAAGCTATATGGCGTGGCAACCTCCTCTTCGATCGCCGCGTCTCGGGACTGCGCCGATAGTCAGGAATGGATTCTGCACCTTCGGCCTGTTTCAGCGGCCTTTGAAGTTCAATGACGGCTTCTGGACCTTAGTCGGTCAAATTCTGAATCGAGTCCCGGGCTCCATGCTTCTCATTCACCAGGACACGCGGGATCTCGATGACTCCGATGCGGAGACGAGAAAGCGCTATGCGAAGCAGTTGGCCGATCACGGTGTCGTCCCGCATCGCCTGCGATTCGTTGGCGGGAGGTCAGCTTCGTTCCACTACCGCGTGATCAGCGAAGTGGATATCGCGCTCGACACTTTTCCTTACAACGGTACGACGACCACGGGCAATTGCCTTTGGATGGGAGTGCCGGTGATCACGTATGCGGGACGGACGCACGCCGCACGGGTCGGCCTCAGCATGTTGTCTCGCCTGGGCGTGCCCGAATTGGTCGCGTACTCCGCTTCCTCGTACGTCGAAAAAGCGGTAGCTTTAGCGCAGGATCCCGAGCAAATAATCCGCTTGCGTTCTGAGTTGCGAACCAGAATGCAACGATCACTAGTGACTGATGCAAAAACAGTAATGGCAGGCATCGAGCAAGCGTATCGAGAGATTTGGAGAGATTATTGCACCGGGAGATCTCACGTGCGCTGAATTAAGGCTGTCGACTTGAACCATCGGCGTTTTCTCTAGCTCGCGTGATGGCGTTCAAAGGCAGGCTGACTTTCGTGGACGTCCATACGTTGAATAAGACCGTTTGCGATCGTAAAAACGTGCAACACCATCTGATCTGAGAGGACATCACCATCCAGATTCTTTACGAGTTGGTGAACCTTGACATCGGTTGTGCCTGTCTCACGCTCGATCACCTCAACCGGATCCACACGCGGATCAAATTCGGCCCACTGACGCGTCCAATAAGCACGGATCTCTTCTTTCCCAATCACCCGACCGCCTTCAGATGCTTTGGGCCAGGAGACATCCTCACCCATGAATGCCAGTGCGCCATTTATATCGCGCCGATTGAATGCTGAATAAATCTGCGCAATTAATGCCTGTCTGCTTGTCATGTCTTTCATTGTGCAAGAACACCTTTCTGCCCTCAACCGGTGAAATGCTCGAAAAACGCACTCTTCATTGCGAATCCGTATGCCATCCCGGATTGATCCACTTGCCGCCTCGTAGAACAAATATCTCAGTGGCTCGGCCTCGTGTGAGGTTTGCCTTCCCGTTTTGGCTGACTTCCAGTACGTAGTCGCTATAAACAAATGCCGCTTCGCCAAAACGCTGTATCGCGGTTCGCGGGAACGTCAGACGAATCAGTTTCCCGCCGGAGCTGTGAAACTCGCGCGCCTCCCGAAGCACGTCCGTCTGAGTCTTCCAACTCTTATCTCCAGCGGAGATGACAATCGAATCGGAAGGGACGAGCAAACGCAATGAAACCTCGTCGCCTGCAAACCAGGCGCGCCACACTTTGTCGCGGACGAGGAGAATGTTCTGCTCTTCGGGATCGGATGTGCTTGGGTGCGCGACCAAACGCCAGGAGAATAGGGAGGTTAGAACTATCAGGGTCATGAAACTTCGCATTGCTTCCTCGTCTCTATGTCGAAAATTCGCGAGCAGTAGCGCCGCCCAGATGATTAACTGCTGGGGAGACTTCGAGTAATCTCTCGGCTTGAACTGCCGCCACCTACTGCTCCGGTTTCTCTATCGGTTTTCCCAGCGGCACCGGCCTGCCAAAGTTCGGTGTTCCATCGGCATTCCAGGTAAATTGCTGAATGCGAGGTGAGCGGTCATTGAGACAACCTTCGTGGGGCGCGGGGTTCGCGTGATAAATGATCCAATTTTGCTTGCCGTCGGGAGACTTGAAGAAGCCATTGTGTCCGGGGCCGAAAGCATGTGACTGAGCATCTGTTTGCAGAAACGGGCGATCGATTTTCGTCCAGCTTTGAGCGTCAAGCAGATTAGCGCTCACGTCGGCCTGTAAAGCGCCGAGTGTGTAGAAATCTGTCCAACAGCCCGACGCGGAAAAAACAATGAAGATTTTGTTGTCGTGTAACAGCGCTTCCGGACCTTCATTAACGTCTACATGCCGGCCAGGCAAGTCACCATGTGTTTCCCACGGGTAAGTTGGCTTGGAAATCAAAGTACGCGGCGAGTCGATCGTCCAGGGATTGCTCATGTGAGCGATATACAGATCCTGCTCTCCGTCTTTGTCACCCTTCCAGCCCGACCACACCAGGTAGTGCTCGCCTTTTAACTCAAAAGTCGTCGCATCGATGGCCCACTTATCACTCGCGTCTTTGACCTGGCCCTTGAGCGTCCACGTGCCTTCGATGGGATCGTCACCGTCGTTCTCGACGACGTAAATCCGATGCGAAGTGTTGTCGCCCTTCGCGGCATCAGCGGCAAAGTAGATGTACCACTTGTTGCCCCAACGATGAAGCTCCGGCGCCCATAGGTCGTTCGACCAGGGATGTCCGCCTTCCGGAGTCCAAACGGCTTTCGTTTCGGCGTGCCGCAGATCTGTGATGTCGCGCGTTTTGCGCAGCGTCAGATTTGTTCCGGAGGAGTTCGAATAGTAGTAGAAACCTTTCCACCAGACCACCCAGGGATCAGGCCCGGTATGCAGCAGTGGATTGGTGAAGGTGCCGCTTTGAGGAATCGCCAGTGCGGAAACACCAAGGAACAGCAACAGCGTTTTGATTGAACTTCGATTCATTGCCTGCCTTGCAACCAAGTTATCCCGCGGGAATCCAATAAGGGCAACATGCCAAACTACCGCAAAGACCCCGAGGTGATCTCGCGCCTCACTCCAGAACAATACAACGTGACACAGCGTAGCGGGACAGAACGGCCTTTCCAGAACGCCTACTGGAACAGCAAAGAAGCGGGTCTGTACGTGGACATCGTTTCTGGCGAGCCGTTATTCACGTCACTCGACAAATTCGATAGCGGTTGTGGCTGGCCAAGTTTCACCAAGCCGGTTGAGCTGTCTAACGTGCTCGAAAATCGCGACTCAAGTCACGGAATGATCCGAACCGAGGTTCGCTCAAGCGCAGGCGATAGCCATTTGGGCCATGTGTTTCCCGACGGGCCCAAGGAGGCGGGCGGCCTTCGGTACTGTATCAACTCTGCTTCTTTGCGCTTTATTCCCGTTGATCAGCTCGAGAGCGAAGGCTACGGCAGCTTCAAGCAGGTGTTCGAAAATAAAGTAGAAGGAGCTAAGAAATAGCGTGGCTAACGAGACTGCAATTCTTGCCGGTGGTTGCTTTTGGGGTATGCAAGATCTCATACGGCGCTACCCGGGCGTGATCTCCACGAGGGTCGGCTACTCGGGCGGAGACGTGGCGAATGCAACCTACCGTAACCACGGAACTCATGCCGAGGCGATCGAGATTGTCTTCGACCCGCAACAGCTCAGCTATCGAAAGCTCCTGGAGTGGTTCTTCCAGATTCACGATCCGACAACACTCAATCGGCAGGGGAACGATCGTGGAACCAGCTATCGTTCAGCGATCTTCTATACCAGCGAAGATCAAAAGCGGGTTGCCAAAGAGACCATTGCCGAGGTGGAGGCGTCGAAGCTTTGGCCTGGAAAGATCGTCACCGAAGTAGCGCAAGCAGGTCCGTTTTGGGAGGCTGAGCCAGAACACCAGGATTATTTGGAGCGCTTTCCGAATGGCTACACGTGCCATTACGTCCGGCCTGATTGGAAGCTGCCGAGCAAAGTCGCGGCCACGCAGGCAAGCTAGAGTGCTCAATTCCAGTAAGCAGAACGAAACTTGGTTTGAAGCGGGCCACTAATTGCGCGAAAGTAGTCTTAGCGCGGCGCGATGGCACGCCACAGGCGACTTTGAAGAGGCAGGCATCAAGCGCGCTTTGAGCCGCGCAGCCGCCGAAACTCCCGAGCCGACACGGTGCAGTACGGTAATCATGATTGGAGCAGATGATGGTGTAGAGAGGACGCCATTGAGTGAGGAGGCACAAGCCCGCTGTTTCCCCCACATAGTCTCGCGGACCTCGCTGGAGAAAGTTGGACACTTTCCGCACCCTGGAAGGCAGAGGCCATTTCCCGCGCCATCCCCGAAATGCGGAGAGTCTAGCCTGATTGGGCGAAGTTGACGGCGAGGTGTGCCCTATGCGCGCTACTGCCTGCAGTGGTTCGCGCGCAAATTGATGAGCGCCTTTGTGACTGTCTCGGTGATCCGTCTCGATCTCGTCTCTTCTTGACAGCCACTCGCAGAGAGTCTGCAGGGCTAAAATTCGCTTTTCTTACAGTCGCGTCGGCGCCCGTGCAGCCGAGCGTGAGTCCGCGAAAGAAAAGTATCGCCCATGCGCGATGCTCAGTCAGCCACCTCTCACCCTGAGAGCAGCCCATCAAAGTAAGCACGCAAAGGCGCAAAATCGCACCCTCCTCGATAACCAATTACGCCGTCAGGCCGGATGACGTGAATCGTAGCTCGGTCGACACCAAACGCCTCAGCGGCAATTCGTCCCAGATCGCGTAGGCGCTTACCCTGCCAAGCCGCCACACCGCGCCGGCTTCCATCTACCAGCACCAGCTCAACCCCGCTATACTGCACAAGTTTCAGCACTTCGGCAGCTTCATTCTCGTCATCGTTGGAGGCCCAGCCCAGCACGATCCACTTGCCTTCCCGATAAAGGTCGTACAAGCGAATGGTTGCATTCTCGAGCGTCACCCATGCATTCGGGGCACGTTCTCCGGCCTTAGGACCAGACGTGCCGCTGTGGTCGGCGACGAGCACGCTAGCCGGGTACTCGATGTTGACCTCGGCGAAGCGTTCCATGGCCAAGTCGTCAAAGGATTGGAAACTCAAGGCGAACGGAATCAGCTTGCGGCGAATCTTCGATTGCAGTGTGCCAGGATCGAGCAGAGCGCCGTACATTTGCTCTGTATCGCTTATGTTCCGGGCACCATACGGCCGCCGCTCCGGCGTGTAGGTGTCCAGAATCTTCGTGTTCGCCCGGCCTGCAACAACCTCGCCCAGTTTCCAACCGATATCGAAGGCATCCTGCATCCCGATGTTCATACCCTGGCCGCCCACAGGCACCCAGATGTGCGCCGAATCACCAGCCAGAAAGGCACGCCCGTTCCGATAGGTATCTGCCAGTTGATGCTGTGTGCGGTAGCGGTTAAGCCAGGACGGATCGTATAACTCGACTCCAGGGAGAAATTCCTGAACCAGGTCTTGCAATTGCTTTAGCGACGGCGCGCCGCGATTGCCGTCCTCAGGCACGGTGACGAGCACTCGGTAATGACCGTCGACGTGTGCCGGCATCAGGAACATCGCCTTATGTCGCTCATCGCTCCACAGGTATCCCCGGCCTGGCTCTAAAGCCAGCGGGCCGCGCAACCGCACGTCGCCCTGCACAATCTGCACACCGGCGTTCTTCGAACCTTTGCGTTCAATCCGTGCTGCCTCCCGCACGGGGCTCTCCGAGCCTTCTGCGCCAATAATCCAGTCAGATTCGATCATCCGTTCTGTGCCGTCCGATAAACGGACGGTCGTAGCCACGGAATGCTCTTTGAGGTCTACGTGCGTTACCTCGACTTCGCGCACCAGTCTCGCGCCGCTCTCACGAACGCGCTTTTCAAGTAGCGCTTCTGTCACATCTTGTCCGACACCCTGCGGGTGCGGATGAGGACTGTTCGCGGGCCGTAGATCGAGTGTTGCCGGCTTGTTGTCTACCGTCAGGGTGAATGCGTGTATAGGAACACCGTGCGGTTGCCAGTCTTCGACAATGCCGAGCAGGTCGAGCACCTCGAGCGTGCGAGGCCATAAAACTGCTGCTTGCGAGTGTTCGCGCGTATGGGGTTGCTTGTCGACGATCAGAACTTCGGCATTAGCGCGGCTCAGCGCCAATGCAGCCGTCATGCCGGAAGGTCCGGCGCCGGCAATCAGGACATGCGTACGATCAGGAATATTGGGTTGGCTCATCATTACTCGATTGAGTGCTCTCGCAGTATAAGGATGAGCGGAGCGACACTTCGGTGCAGCTTGGGGAATTCTCTCGTAATACTCCTAAGTGATTTCCTTTCGCCTCGCCGATCGGAGAGTTCTAGCTTTTTACCAGTTGTAGGTAGTTGTTAACGTATAGAAAATCACGGCAAGCCTTTCCGGTCTTAGTCTTTTTTGGCTTCGCGCTAACAATCGTAACTTAGCTTTCTAATACTTACGGATATCGCGCATGTCACTCACGCTCCCAAACAAAGCCCTATTCAAAGCGCACTTTTACCTTAGGATTGCCGATCAGAGCCTGTGTGCAGCGCCGCAACATACCCACCAAAGACTGCTGTTCCGCCGGAGCCAGATGGTCTGTGAGCTTTCGCTCCACCGCTCGCGCATGAGAGTTGCACCGATCCAAAGCGGCTTTCCCGTCCGAGGTCAACCACGTCTCAATCACCCGGCCTTCCGCAGCGGGACGCCGTTCAATGAACCCCAATTCACCCAATCTCGGTAGAATCGAATTCACCGTCTGTGGCGTCACCAGACATTCGCGGGCGATGCCCGCGCCGGACGAGCCAGGAAATGCATGTATTGTCCGGAGCACGTCCCACTGCGGAAGGGTCAAACCGAAGACCTGGAATCCAGCTTCGAGCTCATTGTGAAGAACGGTCTGTAGACGTTTGACGGTGATCCCGACCGGTATAACCACATCAGGCTTTTGCCGCGGCTCTCCAGATTTCTCCAACTTTTGAGGCAACCTCTTGATTATATCAGCATCCTCATATCAGGAGGTTGATATGCAATCAGATTACGCGGCGATGACGAGTCAGTCCATCTCGGCCGAGTACCCGTTTGAGCCGCATTACGTAGATATGCTCGGGTCGTCGATCCACTACATCGATGAAGGCCAAGGCCGGCCGATACTCTTTCAGCACGGGAACGGAGTATGGAGTTATTTTTGGCGGAATGTGCTGCCACACTTGCGCCGCCCGGGCCGCAGGCTTCTCGCGCCGGATCTCATTGGAATGGGTCGTAGCGCAAAGCCTCAAAGTTCATACGGCTTCTTCGACCATGCAGGCTACTTCGAAGCCTTCATCGAAAAGCTGAATCTTCGCAACCTGATCCTTATCGTTTACGATTGGGGATCGGGACTCGCTCTTCGTTATGTGGCGCGACATCCAGAAAATATTCGTGCCCTCGTCCTGATGGAATCGCTCGTTAAGCCTTGGGATAGCTGGGAAGATTTCCGGAGCGATTCCGTGAGCAGTTTCAAAGTCTGTGCACACCGCGGCAAGGCTGGCCGATGGTGATCGAACAGAACGCATTCATCGAGCGGGCGGTGCCGGCTTCTCAGTTTCGGCCGCTTAGCCACGAGGAGATGGAGCACTACCGCGAACCGTTCCGAACACCGGAAAGTCGAGTGCCGACATGGCGCTGGCCTAACGAAATACCAGTTGAGGGCAACCCTCCGGACGTGCATGCCGCCATGTCCCGCTGGAGCCAATGGCTGCAGACAACACAGATTCCAAAGTTGCTGCTTTACGCTACGCCAGGAGCCATTATCAAGGCGAGCTGGCGCGAATGGTGCGAACGGCATTTGTCGAACCTGGAATCGATCGATGTCGGACGCGGCATCCATTACCTGATGGAGGACAACCCGCTCGGCATCGGGCGAGCCGCATCGGATTGGATCGGGAGGTTAGAAGCATGCAGACAATGAGCCGGCAAGCACCTGAAGTATTGATCGTCGGCGCTGGTCCTACCGGAATGACAGCGGCCCTGGCGCTGACTCGCCTCGGTATACGCTGTCGCATTCTCGATAAAGCGCCGCATCATAAGGGACATTCGCAAGCCGGCGTATTATGGCCGCGCACGCAGGAAGTGCTGGCGTACTTGGGATCGCTTGCGCCATGGGAGCGGCGGGCGACTTATCTACATCGTGTCAGCGTTTTCGGGTACGGCAAGTCGCTGGGCGACGTGATTGCGGACGAAACGAATAGTCCGTGGGCCAAACCCATGCTGATCGGGCAGAACGAGACAGAAGGGTTTTTGGAGCAGCTCTGCTTAGAATCCGGCTGCCCGGTTGAGCGCGAGATCGAAGCGGTTGGCCTGACACAGACCGCTGACGGTGTGCAGGTGAAACTGCGGTATTTGCGCGAGCAAAGGGAAGAAATCGCTGAAAGTGCCTGGGTGTTGGCGACGGACGGCGCAGGCAGCACGGTGCGCGGATTACTGGATTTGCCATGGGATCCGCAGCGCTTTGAGGGCCAACATGTGTTCCAGGTAGATGCCATTACTCGCTGGGCGCTCCCTCTGGAGCCGGGCCGTGCTTACTTCTTTCTGCATGATGAAGGATATTTCGGTTGCGTCCCGCTGCTTGACGGTTATCATCGATTTTTTATCTCTGAGTCCGATTCGAAGCGTTCGGAAGTCAGCGATCCTTCCCTGGAGCAGATGCAACAATTGCTCTCTCATCTAAGCGGATATCCGATTGAGCTGTCCGAGCCGCGATGGCTAAGCGGCAAGCATTATCAGAACGTGATCACGTCGCGCTTTCGCGCGGGAAGAGTTTTACTGGCCGGAGATGCCGGCAAATCTGTCGTGCCGCTGAACGGGCAGGGCATGAATACGGGTATTCAGGACGCTTTCAATT
>JAVHMZ010402651.1:0-18372 GCA_034782995.1 Amazona versicolor
GTCACGTCGGAGGTCGCGGGTTCGAGCCCCGTCGTCCCCGCCACTTTGTTCATAATCTTTCACGGCTTTTGGCTACCCTGATTGGCTTTTTTCGCGCGGCAGGGAAGCTTTGATTCAGAACCTCACGGAACCGATAGCTTCCGCAGCAATTGAAATCAGTCTACGTAAAGAAATTCGTTGGAGCTGAGCAGCATCTGCGTCAGACTGGCGAAAGATCGTGAGTAGGCCTCCTCAGGAGCCACATTCGCCTTAAGAAAAATATCGGTCTGTTGCCGCAAGTACTCTTCGGCTAACATAATCTCAGCCGGCGACGCTTTCCGCTGAAACGCGATGGAATAAGCGAGATCGATTCTCTTCGCTGCGGATGCGTCTTTGCCCGCGATCCCTTCGACGCGCGCGGCCATTTTCGCGGCGCTGTCCAAAACGAACGTGTCGTTCATCATCGTCAGCGATTGCAGCGGCGTCGCCGAGGGCGTTCGCCGTGTGCAATTCGTATCGATTACCGGGTAATCGAAGACACTCAGAAAGTTCAGCGGGTAAGTGCGGCGCGCTGTGAGATATATGCTGCGCCGCCACTGCCCGCCGGGGGAATCTTTCTCCGACACGGTCTCGAGACCGTCCGGCTGCACTGCCAATATTACTGGCGGGCCGCCCACTGTCTCGTCGAGTTTGCCGGTTACGGAGATGATGGAGTCTCGAGTCACTTCGGCTGCGAGACGCCGCACGCCGGGTAAACGCACATCTGTCGATCGGTATCCGTGGTCGGACCACGGCGGTTAGTATACCAGGAATCCGAGTGCACTTCGCAAATTGACCCCTAACATGAGACGGCGCCATACTCCAACCTGTGGTTAGACCAGAAATGTCCATGAAACAATCTAGCGATGCTCTCCTGCTCTCGACCCCAGCGATCGTTCGTCTGGTTCTTTTGACCACCGGCGCCAATATTCTCGGCTACATGGACCGCGTCTGCATCTCGATTACCGCGCCAAAAATGCAATCCGAGCTGCATCTCAACGATGTGCAGATGGGCGTTGTTTTTGGGGCTTTCAGCTTGTCTTATGCGCTTTTCCAGGCGCCCTGGGGCGCGGTTGCGGACCGCTATGGGCCTCGCCAGGTGGTTGCATTCGCCATCGCCGCATGGTCTTTCTTCACCGGAGCTACCGCGATGGCTTGGAGCTTCGTCTCCATGACTGCGATTCGCTTCGTGTTCGGAGTATCGGAGGCGGTAATCTCGCCGGCAGTAGCCGCGACCTATGGCCGCAATCTGCCACGCGCATGGCGTTCAACGGCTTTCGGTGTGTTTCTCGGGGGTGGACGCGTGGGCGCTTCGGTCGCTCCCTTCGTGACCGCTTTTGTAATCTTACGGTATGGCTGGCGGGCAGTATTCTGGATGTTCGCTGTTCTCGGTCTAATCTGGCTTCCCATTTGGCTTGCGGGAATTCCGGCGGCTCGCGACAGAAACGTTGTGCGCCAGGCATCCGTGCGGCAACCATTTGAGCGCCCCGCCTTCTCCATCCCGCTCTTCGGGCTGCTCATCTCGTCGCTAAGCTATACAACGATGTGGCAGTTTTTCGTTACGTGGTATCCCACGTATCTGCTTCAGGCGCGTGGTTTCAACCTGCAACAGGCCGGCTGGTATACAGGCCTCCCGTTTATGTTTGGCCTCGCCGGTTGTCTAGCGGGGGGTTGGCTGAGCGACTCGATCTCGCGGCGGTTTGGCCGCAGCCTCGGACGGCTCGCCTTCGGCGCGGCTGTTTCGCTGATCGCCGCGGGCCTGATGTATGCGGGATCGGTGGCGGCGGACCGTTCGACCGCCGCCCTGTTCATTGCTTTGGCGCCCGGCTTCGGAGATCTGAATCTCGGCGTGAGCTGGGGGGTAGCAGTCGATATCGGAGGGAAGTCGGCGGGAGCGGTTTCCGGTCTGATGAATTCCACCGGTAATCTGGGAGCGTTCGTGGCGCCGATCGCGATCGGCTGGCTCTTGCAGCGATTTCACGACTGGCATCTGATTCTGACTCTCGCGTGTGTGTTGAATGTAATCGCGGCCGTCTCGTGGCTGTTAACCGGAGCGGCGGCAGCCAAAAAAGGAGATCGCTAGTGGCGTACCGAATCGGGATTGCTAGCCTCATGCAGGAGTCGAATAGCTTCGCGCTGCGCCCCGCCGAGATCCAGGATTTCACCATTCATTACGGAGAGGACATCCGAGCGGCGTACGGCGGAACGGATTCGGAAATCATGGGATTTCTGGATTCCTGCGCTGAGTATGGCTGGGAACCCGTCCTGCTCATGGCCGCCACCGCGACCTCGGGCGGCCCCTTATCCGCCGCCTGCTTCGAAGAACTCGCGACCGGGCTGGTTCATGCGATCGAAGCGCAGCAACTCGACGGTTTATTACTGGCGTTGCATGGCGCGATGTCCTCCGAACTGTTCCCCTCGGGCGACGCCGAGTGCGCCCGGCGCGTGCGTGCCGCTATCGGCCGGGAGATGCCGTTTACGGTAAGTCACGACTTCCATGCGAACCTTCAAGCCGACCTGCTGCGGCAGGTAGATGGATTATCCGGATATCGCACGTATCCGCATATCGATCAACGGGCAACCGCCCGCCGCGCCGCTGCAATTCTCGCCCGCGCACTCGATGGAAAGCGGTCAGTTCACTGGCATCTTCCGATACCGCTGCTGCTGCCCGCGGAGTCATCCTCGACCTTCGACGGACCCTTGCGAGCGGTAATGGAGCAGGTAATCGAAGGGTTCGACGAGAAGTCTTACGCCACTTTGTTTTGCGTGCAGCCCTGGCTCGATTTCAACCCGGTACACGGGAGCATTGTTGTCACCGCATCCGGAGAGGGGAGCGATCCGCTATCGAAGATGAAAGAAATCGCTCGGAGTCTCTGGGGCATTCGGCGCGAGTTCCGCGTTGACTGGGCTCAGCCCGAAGAGTTGATTGGCCGCATCGATCGCGCGGAGTCGCGTCCGGTGCTCGTCTCTGAAGCTTACGATTCGCCGTCGGCGGGGGCCGGCGGGAATCATCCAGGTCTGATTGCGGCCCTCCTGCCAAATGCTGAGCGCCTGAAGTGCTGCGCGGTGATCGTCGATCCCGATTTGGCAGCGCGGGCGCGTGCGGCGGGCGCGGGCTCGTCGGTGGACGCAGCAATCGGTGGTGTGAAGATTCGCGCGCGGGTAGAAAACCTGAGCGATGGATCTTTCTTCCCGGCCAGTCCCTCGGCGCACGCGAAACGATCCTCCATGGGCCCGGCGGCCGTGCTCGGCGTGGGAAAGATGCGCATTGTGGCCGCCTCCAAACCGGTCAAGTTGACCGATCCGGAAGTTTACAGCAGCCACGGCATCGAACTCGCGGAGCAGGACGTAATCGGGGTGAAATCGGCTTTGCAATTCCGGACGGCCTACGCTTCGATCAGCCGGACCGTGATCCACCTCGACATGCCTGGGCCGGCGCGCGGCCGTTTGGAGGCCGTGCCGTTCCGGAAAATCAATCGACCGATTTTTCCTTTGGACGATTTCGATTGGAGGCCGCTTGCGCCCGAGCGAATCGTTCCGGTGCGCAGCAGCTAGTGGCGCTTACTTCCCGGCCAACTTCGCGAACACGCACTCGAATGCGGCCAGGGCTGGCAGGTGCTACCGCACTGGAAATTGTCCGGTGATGTCTAGAACTGATGGACCGACATGGTCAACCCACCGTAACCGTAAGTTGCTAAATTTGAGACAGTGATGATGCCCGAGGAGTTTTCCGCCCTTGATCAAGTCCGATAGCCCCGTTTCCATACGCCACCAGCTTGTGGCGCTCCTGATGAAAGAGATCGACGAGCAACGTTTTATCCCAGGGCAGCGATTTCCATCCGAACGCGAACTGGCCATCAAATACGGCATCTCCCGAACCTCCGTGCGCGAAGCCGTAACTCAGATGATCACGCAAGGTGTGCTGGCGCGATCGAACGGGAGAGGCACCTTCGTTGCCGATCGTTCCGGCACGATCGTTCCGGGCTCGAGTTCGTCGCGCGCATTGGGCTTCTGGATCAGCGAGCAGGTGTTTCATTTCGTTCAGGCCGGTTACAACCAGATCCTCAGCGGCGTCATGGATATCTGCCGTTCCGCGGGTTGCGAACTGAAGTTTCAACCGGTTCGAGAAGGGATCGCGGCGGCGGATATCGCCAAAGATCCAAGCTTCGAAACCCTGGACGGGTCGATTGTTGTCGGCGGAATAAACCGCTCGTTGCTTCAGTTGCTCGAGTCGCGCGGCGCCCCGGTGATGCTGGTCGACCTGCTCAATTCGAAGAATGCGGGGGCGGTTTCCATCGACTATGCCACGGGAACCCACATGGCCATCGACGCTCTCTATAACTTGGGCCATCGGGAGATCGGCTTTATCGGATTTCCGCACAGCCGGAAGTACATCAGCTATTGGGAATCGCTCCAGACGCACGGCCTGCCTTACAATCCGCACTTCGTTCAATTTCTGAACGTCCAGGACCTTATGCCGGGCATGCTGGCCGGATATCAGGCGATGCAAAGCCTGATCGAGGGGGCCGCCCGGCCCACCGCAGTGCTGATCACGAACGATTGTGCCGCGCAGGGCGGCATGGACGCGCTCGCGATCGCGAAAATCGATGTTCCGGAGCAGATGAGCATTATCGGGTATGACGATCTGGGGCAACTATCGACACCCCTCACAACTATTCGCGCGGATCTGGTGGAAGTCGGGCGAATCGCGGCGCAAAGCTTATTGCGGTGGGTCGAGACGGGTGTTCGGCCGGAACAGGAGATCACGGTGCCGGTGGAACTGATCCCGCGAGCGACCACAGCGGCTCCGCCCGGGGATCGAACGGGCCGTTGATCTGAATCGGATTCATTCCGCCATCCTGCGCGGGCTTCATCGCGGAGAACCTCCGGAATCGCCCGCGCCTTCTCTCCGAAACCTGTCGACTACACGTTTGGTGGGCGGAGCGACTTTGTAGACCGCGCGCTGCGCGGAATAGATTTTTGTGAGCTCCGCGCGAGACTCTGCTGAACATTCCACTGCCCGGTCCCGGCAACATCCAGGCCCGCCGCCCGCTGCAGAACTTCGGACCGATCGTTTACGTTCAGAACGACGCGTCAAGCAATTACAACGGCCTGCAAGCGCGCCTGGAAAAGCGCTTTTCCCGGGGACTCTCCCTTCTTGCTTCCTATACTTTCATGCGCGCGATCGACATGTCCGGCAACGAGCAGGAAGGCACCACCATCGATCCGCGCAACTTGAATCGCGATCGGTCGCTTTCGGATACCTATATGAAAAATCGTTTGTCGGTCTCCTACGTCTACGAGCTGCCGTTCGGCGAAGGGAGACCCTTCCTGAACCGCGGCGGACTGCTCCGGGAAGACCTCGGAGGTTGGCAACTCAGTGGGGTGGCCGTCTATCAGTCAGGCCAGCCGATGACAGTGACGGCGCCGGGCGACCGGGCTAATTCCGGAATCTCCACGCGCCCCAACCGTATCTGCGACGGAAATATCTCGGACGCGTCGGCAGCCCATTGGTTTGACACCGGCTGCTTCGTGACGCCGGCCCAGTACATGATCGGCAACTCCGGCCGCAATATCATCATCGGCCCTTCATTCGTCGGCTGGGATACCGCGATCTCTAAACGGTTCGCTGTAACCGAGTCGCAAGGCCTGCAATTCCGGGCGGAAATGTTCAACTCGTTGAACCATGTGAACCTCGGCGATCCAGGCACCACCGTGGGCACACCGGCCTACGGGAGGATCGTTTCAGCCAACGACGCGCGCCAGATTCAACTCGGCCTCAAATATATTTTCTAAGGTGGCGAGCGGCTTAAATCGGCGGCAATTTCTGGGCGCCGTGACGGCTTCGGGTGTGGCGTCTTCCGAGGACAGGCCGAACATTCTCGTCCTCACGTCGGATCAGCACAGCGCTCACGTTCTGGGCTCTTACGGCGACAGGATCGTGCGCACGCCGCATCTGGATGCCCTCGCATCGCGTGGGGTCCAGTTCGATCAAGCCTATTGCCAGGCGCCGCTCTGCGTCCCATCCCGCATGAGCTTTCTAACAGGCCGGTTGCCCGCCAAGATCGCGTTATCGGTATTTCCGGACACATCACGACCCTGATATCAGGCCGCTGTAGGAGGACGGCATCCGTCAGAGCGACGCCGTTCATGCCCGCCATATTGATGTTGGTGAGCAGCGGGTGTATAGGATCGGCGTATCGGCGGCAGATCTCGAGCGCCTCGTCGCCGCTAGCGGCCACCAGAACGGCAAACCCTTCTTTCGCCAACATCACGTTAACGAGATTTCTGATGACCACCTCATCTTCAGCAAGTAAGATAACCGTCTCCCCCGGGACGTGCTTTGCCATTCGCTAGCACCGTACCATCTCACCCTACCTGCTTCTCCAACGGCGTTACCGGATCCAGAGCCAGCCAGAAAAACGTTCCCGTGAAATACACCGCGGCCGCGACGTAAATGACGATGTTCCAGTTATCCGCGGTCCACCCAAGAATGTATCCCGCCAGCACGGGCGCTAATGATCCGCCGGCATTGCCGGACATATTCATGGTCCCGGAAAGCGTCCCCGCGTAGCGCCCGCCCACATCCATGCACGCGCCCCACGCCCCAGGCATCGCTAGGTCATTGCAAAAGCTTGCAAAAGACATCGCCACCACGGCCGCAACCGGGTCGGCGAGCGTCGTCGAGACGATCATCAACCCGCTTGCTCCCACGAATCCAATGCACGCCAGCAGACGCCGGGTCGCCGTCACGCTGCCCGTCATACGCGTGATCGATTTCGAAATGAATCCTGCAAACAGGGATCCGATGCCCCCCAGAAACAACGGCATACCCGCTAGCAGCGCGAACTCTCTCGTCGAGGAATCGAGGTGCCGCGCTTCCTTCAGGTACGTCGGCAGCCAAGTAACATAGAAATACCAACTATAAGATAGGCAGAAATATTGGGCGCAGAGTAACCAGACTTGTTTGGACGCAAAAAAGCGCGCCCACGGCACATTTCCATGCCCTTCCGCGTTGTGTTCCGCCCCGCGAAGCAGATGTAACTCCGCCGCGTTCACCTTTGGGTTATCGCTCGGCCGGTCTCGAAACCATCGGTAGAAGAAAACGGACCACACCACCCCTAGTAACCCGAACACGGCAAAAGCATTCCGCCATGACATAACTTGGAAGATCAAGAATACGATCGTCGGCGTAATCGCCCCGCCCCATCGGGCGCTCAGCCAGACGATCCCCTGCGCGCGCACCCGCTCATCCCGTGGCAGCCAGACACTGAAAGCCTTCGCGATATTGGGGAACGCGCCCGCTTCGCCGGCCCCGAACAGAGTCTGGATGACCAGGAGCGAGACGAAGTTCCAAGCTCGCCCGGTCGCCGCGATGAAGAACGACCACCACACCACGATCCTCATCAGAACCTTGCGCGGCCCCAGCCGGTCCCCCAGGAAACCGCTGGGAATTTCAAAGCTTGCGTAAGCCAGGATAAATGCGAAGAACACCCAGCCCATCTGTTTCTTCGTCAACCCGAGCTCCGCCGTGATCCTCCCCGATGCCTGCGAAAGCGCCACTCGGTCGATATAAGTGATGATCGCGAGCGTCACCGCGAATACCACTACCCAGTAGCGCACCCGTGTTGGTTGCTGTTCCTCGAGACCCTTCCACTCAGGCGCGGCCATTGGCAGCTATCAAATCATGCCACCATCGGGATTGCAAGACCTCCCATGGACTTTCACCCGGTCGAAGAGAATTTACGCCATCTGTTCCGAATCCTGGCCTCGCGCCGCGACTCGGGTGAGGTGCGCGAGCTCCCCGGCGTCTCCGTAGCTGCCCTCGGCTCCTCGTTTCAGATGTTCAACGCCGTCTTCCTGAACGCCCCAGTCGCCGACGAAGCGGATTTCGTTCACCGCGTCACCCTGGCTTCCGTTCATATGCAGGCGCGCGGCCTCCCCTGGGCTTTTTGGATTTGCGAAGACTGGCTCCCGCTCAGGCTGC
The DNA here is from genome assembly GCA_034782995.1 of Amazona versicolor. Classification (NCBI taxonomy): domain Eukaryota; kingdom Metazoa; phylum Chordata; class Aves; order Psittaciformes; family Psittacidae; genus Amazona; species Amazona versicolor. The sequence goes on from JAVHMZ010402651.1 coordinate 8,006, forward strand.
GGCGGCGCGCCTCCCGCCTTATGCAGCGCTTGGGCCTGTCTCTCGCCGCCGAGATGCCGGGCATGACTGCCGAGCGCATCCGTCCCCCGAAACGCCCGCTCCCGACGCTCGACATCCGCCGCGTGTCCAATGAACCGCTTCGCCAGGCTTTTTGCCAAATCGGCGCGGTTTGTTTCCACGTTCCCCTCTCCTGGTTCGAGGAAATCTTCGACGAGCGCACCGTGGAGCGCGACGCTTGCTCCGCTTGGGTGGCCTATGCCGATGGCCAGCCCGTCGCGACTGCTGCCACCATTAGCGCGGCCAGCGTCATCGGTGTTTATAACGTCGCCACTCTCCCGCCTTTTCGCGAACGGGGCATCGGAGAAGCCGTCACTCGCTTTGCGATCGCTGACGCGAAACGCGCCTGCGGCCTCGACCGCACCGTGCTCCAGGCCACCCGCCACGGCCTTCCGCTCTACCAGCGCATGGGTTACTCGAGCGTAACCCGCCTGGTTGTGTTCACCTCATAGCGCTCCGCGATCTCGATGTTACCGCGCAGCGATGGGAACGACCGGGATCGAGGTGATGTTACCGGATGGACCGAACCGCAGCCCCATGCCAGTTACAATTCCGTCGCCAACGCTCTGCACCTCCACGGCGCCGCGCCGGGCCCGCGCCGGTCTGAACTCATCTTGCAGAATAAACGACATATGTCCCAGGGGAGGCAGCTCAAAGCCGCGCGCTTCAAACTGCTGTCCGAGCATATCTCGAGCTAACACTCGGACCGCCAGGCGGCTCGTCAGCGGATTCACCAGCGCAATACCCGTCGAATAGCCGTCTGTATTGTCAAAGGGCAGAACGAGCCCAGGCTGGTTGCTCGTGGTCAATAGCGCCGTTGCTGCCGCCTCGCCGCCATCCTGGCCTTGCTGCCTTAAGATGGCGTAACCTGCCACTGCCGTGTTACTGGTCACGTCGGCCCAACCCACCAGTGTGGCGGAGTCGGCCGGCGCTTCCGATTCGATCACCAGCGTGGCGAAAGCGGGCACCGTCCTCGCTACTTGCGAGGTCACCAGTCCGATGGAAAAGATGTCCTCATAGACCGTTACCGGCAGCTCCAGCGGCAGTCCGTCGTTGCCCCGGAACACCACCGTGACGACGTTCGTGTCGGCCGAGAGATTAGCCAGAGTAACGGTCGTCTTCCAACCGCCGCCCGAAGCAATTTGGCTGATGATGCTGCGGCGGCGAGGGGGTTGCTGCGCCCGTGCCTGGGGAACGGCCGCGAGTACGATCAGGAAAATAGTAATCCAAGGAGCGGGTCTCTTCATGCCGAAGTTGTGCGCGTAAGTGCCGCATCGTTACGCGCTCCATGCTTACAGGCCGTAAACCATTCTGAGAATATCTCCGGCACGTTTGAGCCGCTCGCCCCGGTTTCCCACCCAAGAGTCGCTGTCGTAATAGTAATACCAAGGTACTCCCGGATAATAATGTCTTAACAGGGGCGCACACATTTGCCGGCACGGGATCCGCTCGCTGAAGATCTGGAGCACTTGCAGATTCGGCCTTACGCGAAACCACTCCGCTGCCCGGCCCTCCGAGTGGAAGCCAACTTCCGCATCGGGGGTTGACGCCGGACCGAAAATCTTGGTTAACTCGGCAATCGTCACGTTCGGATTAACTTGGACCTCTTCGAGCCCGCTCGTCTTATCCCTGTAGAGCCAAGCCGTTATATTTGCAGCTCCCAGCGCCTTTTGCGAGGTCAACGGAGGATTTGTCGTCATCCGGTACCGGAGCGCGGAATCCGGCAAGCGCGGATCGCACCGCGGACTATCCACGGGCTTTGAGTTTGGCACCCTGAGCATTCCTCGCGCTCCTCCGGTTAGAGTATACGTCGGCGCGATCTTGCGTGGAGAATCCTTATACAACGACAAGCATCTACTCAGAGAGAGACATTCTGAGGCACTCGTCTCCAACATGAAAACACCTATCGTAGGCCTGCACCACGCCACCGCGATCGCATCCGATCCCCAACGCAACCTCGACTTCTACACGCAGGTACTCGGACTGCGGTTTGTCAAACGAACCATTAACTTCGACGACCCGGGAACTTATCACTTCTATTTCGGCGACGATGTTGGCACTCCGGGTACGGTTCTGACTTTCTTTCCCTGGCCGGGCGTGAAGCGGGGGCGCATAGGCGCCGGGGAAACCATCGCGACCGCCTTATCGGTCCCAGTGGGCTCGCTAAGCTACTGGAGGGAACGCATCAAAGGCCAAGGCATAGCGACGGCGGAGAACGTGCATTTCGGCGCCAACCATCTCACCGTCACTGATCCGGATGGCATGGTGCTCGAGTTAGTCGAGCACGCGGAAGCTGATCCCACGGCGGCGCCTCGCTACTCGGACGTACCTCCTAACCACGCCATTCAGGGCTTCTTCGGAACCACATTGCTGGAGACCGATCTCAGGCGCACCGAGGTGTTTCTCAAGGTGATGGGCTACCGCGAAGTGGACAACGACGCCGGCCGCTCGCGGTTTGCGCCGCAAGGAAATGCGCGCGGCCGTTTCTTGGACCTTGTGATTGACGAGGATGCGCGACCAGGACGCATGGGAGCTGGGACAGTTCATCATATTGCCTTCCGCACCAGCGACGATGCCGCGCAGTTAGACTGGCAAACGGAGCTGAGCCGGTATGTTCAGGTCACGCCCGTCCAGGACCGCACTTACTTCCATTCCATTTATTTCCGTGAACCCGGCGGTGTGCTCTTCGAGATCGCAACGGACCCGCCGGGATTCCTAATCGACGAGCCGGCGGAGTCGTTGGGTGAACAACTTCGTATCCCGGCATGGTTCGAGCCGCAACGTGCCGCCATCGAGGCTCGGATATCGCCCATCACTCTGCATAAAGAAGCCGCCATGAGCCTGTGACTCGCGACCCGCACGGCGCTCAGCCAATCGTGGAAGCCGGTACGCCGGCCCAGAAGGCAGCAGGAGCCATCATCCTCTTGCACGGCAGGGGAGCTTCCCCCACGGACATCCTGGGTCTTGGACAAGCCATCGCACCGGACACTTGGGCGCTGATCGCGCCTGCCGCTGCCGGGCACACCTGGTACCCGTGGTCCTTTTTAGCGCCTCGTGAGCAGAACGAGCCTTACCTGACATCAGCGCTAAAGCGCATTCAAGCCGCGTTGGCGGCTGCTGTAACTGCAGGCCTGACTCCTGAACAAATAGTCATTGCAGGATTTTCGCAAGGCGCCTGTTTGGCGGCGGAATTCGTCGGCCGGAACCCGCGACGTTATGGCGCGCTGCTGGCTTTTACCGGTGGGCTGATCGGACCCTTGGATATCCCGTTAACGCTCGAGGGCAACCTGGCCGGTACTGCCGTGCTGCTCAGCTCCGGCGATCCCGATCCGCATGTGCCTTGGTCGCGGGTGCAACAGTCCGCCGATCTGTTGCAGGGGATCGGCGGCGCTGTTTCGCTCCGGCGCTATCCCGGAAGGCCGCACACGATTGGGCCCGATGAAGTCCGAATCGCAAGGAAAGTGGTAGCGGCGCTCTAACGTTGGCGCGGGAGGCATCACGTCGTGGCTCCCCGCGGCACTTAACATTGGACGTCCAAAGCCCTCAGGTCAGGCAGGATGGGTAGACCATTACACTGGCGTAAGTGTTCGGCGCGACGACCATGGCCGCCGTGCATCCCGGCCCGCACAGCCGAAGCAACCTTTTGCAGTGACAGCAATCCCCCAACTCCATTTGCTTTGCTTTCCGTCACTTAACCATTCTCCCTCCCCTCATCCCTCCAGCCCCGGGCTACTCTCGAATCGCCCGGGGAGTTGAGCGCGGTTGAGCGGTTACGGTTGGGCGGCCGTCACCTTGCTCCCGCTGCTCCTCCCTGGCACTTCGCGGTCTGTGCGCTTGGGCGGCGCACAGACCGCGTTTTTTGGCGACTCGATCGAATAGGCAACGAGGAGGCAAACAAAATTCGGTATGGGGGAGGGTCGGCTCAAACGCGATGGTCGTTTTTCCAAGCCAGGCTGATGCCGTCCGTCATGGGAATCAGCGTCACCAGCACCCGCTCGTCCTTTGCAAGCTTCGAATTCAAGGCCCGAAGCGCTTCCGTGTCCTCGTCGTGAAACGTGGAGTCGGTCACCTGTCCGTGAAACAGCATATTGTCGAGCACAATCAGTCCGCCGGGCCGGACCAGTTCCAGACAAAGCTCGTAGTAACTGTCGTACGAACTCTTGTCGGCATCGATGAACGCGAAATCGTAAGTCCCTGCCCGGCCGGCCTGAATCAGGCTCCGGAGCGTATCCGCCGCCGGCCCCAGACGCAGGTCGATCTTTTTCTCCACCCCAGCCTCGCGCCAGTACCGCCGCGCTACCGCCGTGTACTCCTCGCTCACATCGCAGGCCGTCAACTCCCCTCGTTCCGGCAGCGCCAGCGCGACCGCGAGCGAGCTGTAGCCCGTGAACACGCCAATCTCGAGCGCCCGCGTCACGCCCAGCGCCCGCACCAGCAGTTGCAGCAGGCTGCCCTGCTCCGGCGCAATCTGCATAATCGCTCGCGGGTGCGCCCCCGTTTCCTCCCGCAGCCGCCGCTGCGCCTCCGTCTCCCGTACCGATTTCTGCCGGATATATTCGGTTGTCGCCTCGCCCGATAGGTAGTGCTTATTAGTCATGTTCCGACGTATTCTAGCGTTGATGCCGCCAGGGGAGCACGAGGGTGCTGACGAGATTGTACGTCTGCGGCACGAGATGGAGTGGCTCCTCCACAATCAAGCCGCCGTCGATCGCCGCTTGGGCCGCGTGGAAGACAGCATGGTCTTCCGCGCCTTGCGCGCCATCGGCCGCGTTTACCAGACACGGGTTGCGCGAACCCGCGCCGGCCAGTCGCGCGGCTATGCCGAATGGCGTCTCCGTACCCGAACCGATGCCCCGCCCCGGCCCGCCCCGACAACAAGTTCGCGTATCGGGCTGGTGCTCATCGTCGAAAATCCCCAGCGCGAAAAGCTCCGTCGCGCTATCGATTCCGTTCGCTCCCAAACCTACCTGAATGCAAAACTCGTGGCCCTCTGTCCGCCGAACTCCCCCCAGTGGACCCGCGATCTGCTCGATGATCGGCAAATCCCTTGCGCGCCCGATTGGGAGAGAGCCGTTGCGCTTACTGAGGCCGATTACGTCGGCACCGTGCGCGAGAATGGCTTCCTTTCACCCACCGCGCTAGAGCATTTCGCGGCGGCCTTCCCCGCGGACCTGCTCTATTCGGATGAAGACATCGTCGACCCCTCGAGCAATCCGCTGCGGCCTCTGTTCAAACCGGATTGGTCTCCCGTGCTGCTCCGTTCCGTTCCCTACCTGGGCGGCTTGGTTCTCCGCAGGCGCGATGCGAACGCCGCCGAGCCCGCGACCGTCGTTCACATTCCCCGCGTTCTGTTTCACGCCGAAGAAAATCCCCTGCCCTCGCCCGTGCGCCCCGCGCCCGTCCTCGGCCCCCATCCGCTCGTGAATATCATCGTCTGTACTCGCACGGCCCGCTTGATCGAGCGCTGCCTCAGCGCCATCCGAGAACGGACGCACTACCCACAGCTCCAAATCACCGTCGTTCAGCACCTCGGTTCCACGAACGCTCGCGAAGAATCCGCAGTCGCTGCCGTCGTCGAACGCTTCGATGCCCGGCGGATTGCCTTCTCTGCCGCATTCAATTTCGCGGAAATGAACAACGAGGCGGCGCGTGCTACAGGAGGTGAGATCCTCCTCTTTCTTAACGATGACGTCGAGCCGCTCACCTCCGATTGGCTCGACCGTCTTGTCTTTCACCTCGAAAGCCCTCAAGTAGGAGCGGTCGGCGCCAAGCTGGTTTACCCCAGCGGAGCCCTCCAGCACGCCGGCATCGCCACGTGGCTCGTCGATGGCGCGGGCCATCCCGGCCGCAACCTGTTCACGAGCGCGAACTGGCCCTGGCTCAACTACACGCGAGAGGTCACTGCCGTCACGGGCGCTTGCCTCGCCATCCGGCGCGCTGATTTCGAACGCGTCGGCGGCTTCGATCCGCTCTTCCCCGTCAACTACAACGACGTCGACCTGTGCCTTCGCCTTCGCGAGGAAGGCTTCTCCGTCGTGATCGACACCGGCGCGGTCCTGCGTCACGCCGAAAGCCAGACCCGCCGCCCGGGAACCGCTTATGACGAGCGCCGTCTCTTCTTCGCCCGTTGGGCCTCCGTGGTCAGCCGCGTCGACCCTTTCTACAGCCCGCACCTGGCGCAAAACAATGAGGACCTCTCGCTCCGGTAGCGCCGGGGCGATTGAACCGGTTACGCTGAACGGGTGCGAAAGGCTCTCATCACCGGCATCACTGGACAGGACGGCAGCTACCTCGCCGAATACCTGCTCGGTGAAGGGTACGAGGTGCACGGTCTGGTGCGCCGCGTCGCGCTCGAACAGCCCGAGCAGCGCCTCGGCCGCCTGGGCCATCTCGAGGGCCGCATAGTGCTCCATGCTGGAAGCCTCGAAAGCTACCCGAGCCTGTTCCAGGTGCTGAGCCGTTGCTCCATCGACGAGTGCTACCACTTGGCGGCCCAGAGCTTCGTCGCCGAAAGTTTTGCCGATGGTTTCTCCACCATGAACACCAACAGCAGCGGCACGCATTACCTGTTGGCCGCCCTGCGGGAGTTACAGCCGCAATGCCGCTTCTACTTCGCCGGCTCGAGCGAGATGTTCGGCAAAGTCCGCGAAACGCCCCAAACCGAGAACACTCCCTTTCACCCGCGCAGCCCTTACGGAATCAGCAAAGTCGCCGGTTACTATCTCACGGTCAATTACCGCGAAGCTTACGGCATGTTCTGCTGCAACGGCATGTTGTTCAATCATGAGAGCCCGCGTCGTGGCTTCGAATTCGTCACTCGCAAGATCACGCACAACGTCGCGCGTATCAAGCTCGGGCTCGCGCATGAATTGCGGCTCGGCAACCTGGAAGCCCGCCGCGATTGGGGACACGCCGCCGACTATGTTCGCGCCATGCACATGATGCTCCAGCAGCCCCAGCCCGACGATTTCGTGGTCGCCACCGGCGAGACGCACTCTGTGCGCGAGTTTTGCGAGATGGCCTTCGCCGAAGCCAATCTCGATTACCGCGACTTCGTTCGTCAAGACCCGCGCTTCTACCGCCCGGCCGAAGTCGACCTCCTCGTGGGCGATCCCGCCAAGGCCCGGCGCCTTCTTGGCTGGAAGCCGGTCTACAGCTTCCGCGAGCTCGTTCGCGAAATGGTCGCCCACGACCTCGAGTTGGCGCAGCGCTCCGCCGAGTCGCAGCGCGTTCTCCATGCCTGAGCTCCGCTTCTCGATGTCGAAGCCAAAAACGCAAGCTTCCGGCTGCCTCGACGATTGTGAATTCGGGGTTGTCACGGGTTGGCTCTTCGACCCCACGCGGCCCGCGGGCGATCTGACCGTCGAGCTTCTCGTCGATGGCAAGTCCGTCGGAACCGCAGTTGCCAACGAGTTCCGGCCCGATCTGAAGACCGCCGGTATGGGCGACGGCCATCACAGCTTCCGGTTCGATCTGCCGCGCGATCTGCTCGATCGCCGCATGCACGTCCTCGAGGCGCGCGATAGCCAATCTGGCCTTGCGCTCCGCAATAGTCCGTTCCGCGTCGTTCTGGAGCGTCGCATCGATGTTCCGGGCGAAGCCGCCGCCCCAGCCCGCATCCCGCTCCCGCCCGGCGCACAGGTCCTCCCCGATGACGCAATGTACGCCATTTCCGTCATTATCGTCACCCGGGACCCGGGCGCGTTTCTCGAGCGTGTTCTCCGGGCGTCTGTGGCAGCCGCCTCGGGATTGTATGTGGAGTTGATCGTCGTCGATTGCGGCTCTTCTGCCCCAGAGGAATTTCCGCGCGAGTTCCCGGCAGTCCGGTGGCGTAGCGCGCCGGGCCTGAGCCCCGGTGCAGCCCGCAATCTCGGCGTGAGCCTGGCAACTCACGAGCTCCTCCTCTTTCAGGGCGACACGGTCGAGCCCGCGAGCGATTCGTTCTATCGGCACCATCTCAACGCCCATCGCATGATGCCCTCCTTGCAGGTCGCTATTGCCGGCAAGCTGATCTCACCAGAAGGTCGCGACCGCTATGGCCAATTCCACTCCGTCCCTTACACCTGGCTCGATTGGCGCGGCTTTCGCTCAGAGAATGTCTCCCTGAAAAGAAGCTCCGTCGCTGACTGGCTCCGCGATGGATTTCGCGATACCGGCCTCGAAGATCGGGAGTTTGCTTTCCGCCACGAAGGCCTTCGCATCCTTTACCACGCTGGCGCCGCCGCGAAAGATCTGCGCTCCCTCTCCGTCCGCCAGTCGATCGACGAGCGCATGCGCGAAGGCATGAAAGCCCGCGCGTTTCTCCAGGCGCATCCGCAAGCCGCAGAGGCGCTCGGGTTGCACCGCGTCGCCGCTTCCCAGCGCGGTGAGTCCGGCCCCGGTATCGATGCCGTTTCCGATCTTGTCGCCATGGTCGAAGGCGCGAAGGCCTGGGCCGTCGTCATCGATACGCGCTACAACCTCGGAAGCCAAAATTGGCACGAAGATCTCCTCGCGGCCGTGCTCGAGCTCAGCTTTACCCAGGGCTACATCCTCGCGAGCGCACAGGCGGAATCGAACGTCGCGGCGGCTTACCAGTGCGCGCTCGAGCGCTTCCAGGAAAGAATGGCTGCGGCGGCGAGCTACGAGGTGTTTGGCCGCTTTCCCGGCTTCACGCTGACCTGATGTTCTCCGTCGTGATTCCGGTTTTCAATCACGAGCGCTTCCTCTTGGCTTGTGTTCACTCCGCGGTGACGAGTCCGCTGGTAAACGAGGTGCTGTTACTCGATGACGGCTCTTCTGACGGCAGCTACCCGCTGATCCGGGCGCTGGCGAGCGGCGCTCTTCCCAAGGTGCGCGACGTGACTCCGTCGCCGCGTATCAACCGCAGCGCTCACGTGGCTCTGAACCATCTGATCGATCTCGCCCAATCGGAATGGATTGCCGTACTCAACTCGGACGATGCCTTCGTCGCCAACCGCTTCGAGCTTCTGGAGCGGCGCATGAAGATCGATCCGGCCGATCTCTGGTTCGGTTCAATTCTCGTCATGGACGAAAGCGGCCGCATGATCGGGCGCAAGCGAGGCCCCTTCGATCCGCAAGTTCCCTTTCCCGAAGGCCTCGACGTCGCCGCTCTCACCGCCGCTGGCCGTTGGACCGAGTTGCTCTCTCACCAGAACTTCGTTGCGACCACCAGCAACATGGTGTTCCGCAAAGATCTATGGCAGCGCGTCGGCGGTTTCGCCCCCTTCCGCTATGTCCACGACTGGGACTTCGCCCTCCGCGCCTCGCTCCGCGGCCGCGTTCGTTATCTCCCGCACCCGCTCACGACCTACCGCGTTCATGACGCCAACACCATCAGGGAAAGCAGCAATCGCGTCGATGCGGAAGTGCGCGCCCTCTTTGCCGCACTCGATCGGGACTTCCCGGAGTTGCAGCACAACGAATCCTTCCGGACTGGGCTTGCTGTCAATCCATATCTCGCCGCCGTCGCCCGCCCTCTGCTCAGCATTCTTGTCCCACCTGGCGAGGTGCACGGCTTCTATGCCAGCGCGATTCGCGAAGCGCTCACCTCCATGGAGATTCTAGATGGAGGCGCGCCCTCGGGCCACTATCTTTACCAGCCCGCCAGCGTGCTCGAAGCTCTGCCTCCCGCCCACCTCCAGAACGTCGCCCTGGCCCTTGCGTTCCAGGATCTTCCCTCCCTCACGGTCACTCGCTCGCTCGATGCGCCCCTCTCCACCGCGCGCCTTCTCCCGGGTCCCCAAACCCAAACCGTGATCACGCGCTACGAACACGCACCGGCCAGAACAGCGCCCATCAACCACATCCTCGCCTTCCATCCCGAAGAGCAGAAGCCTGTGATTTTCATCCTTCCCGCGCTCTTCGCCGTAGGCGGCGTCGAGCGCCTCATCATCGACATGATGAAGGAGCTGCGCTCGCTCTATCACTTTGTCGTCATCACCGTCGAACGCCTCAGCCCCGGTCACGGCAGCCTTCATGGCGCGGCGCAGGGTTGGACGGCCGGCTTCTACGACCTCGCCGAACTTGGCCCGGCGGATCTGTTCCTCCCCATGATGGCGGAGCTGCGCGATACCTATCGCCCCGCTCTGGTCTGGATCCCGAACGGCAGTCCTTGGCAGTGCGATCATGCGGCCGGCATTCGCGAAGTATTCTCAGACATCCCGATCGTCGACCAGCAGGCCTATGACACCGAAGCGGGTTGGATCGCGCGCTACGATGACCCCGGCATTCAGTCTTACGACCGCTTCGTCGCGATCAATACCAAGATCGCGGAAGTTCTCACCCGCAAATATGGCATCGCGGCGGAC
>JAVHMZ010403653.1:0-18328 GCA_034782995.1 Amazona versicolor
CAGGCCTGATGCGCCGAATTTGTTCGACGATACTGGGCGCGAACCAACAACTGATTTCACTGCCAGCCGCGCTTGCCGCGTAAGAAAGCCAAGGCCGCTTGAAATGCGGATACCGGACCTCGGTGAGCTGCGGACCGTCGGAAACCGCGTTGAGCATAACGAAACCGACGATTGCCCAAGTCGCCGCTAATTCGTTTCGCGCAAGCTGACCTAGCAGGGCCGGAACACCTTCGTCACGCGTCCATTGCGCTCGCTCCAACAGTTCCGGACCATATGACAAGTCAAAGCAACCCCAAGCGAGCTCGAGGTCGATGCTGATCACAAGAGTCGGATCAAAATTGCGTTGGTGTTGCACAATCAATTCCTTATGCGCCGGCGGCGCCAATCGATCTCCGCTTTGAATGTCTTTTTGCAATGTCTGCAACCGTAGAAGCGACATATCGCACCTGCTCTTCGGACATAGCCGGGTAAATAGGTAATGAAATACTGCGCCGATACAGCTCCAGCGCGCGCGGAAATTCCTCCGGGGCCATGGTGTGCTGTTTCGCGTAATAAGGATGCATCGGAACGGGAATGAAGTGGACACTTGTTCCTACGCGAGCCGCGTGAAGCTCGCGAATAAAGCTGTCCCGATCGATCGCCAACATCTCCAGATTCAACCGAAGGATGTACAAATGCCAGGAGTGACGCCCATCGGATGGAGCATCGGGCGCGATCTCGAGTTCCGCGACGTTTCCGAACATCTCGTTGTAAATCGCGACGTAACGCGCCTTCGTTTCAATGAACTCTTCCACGCGCGCGAGTTGGTGGATTCCGAGTGAAGAAGCGATATCCGTCAGGTTGTATTTGAATCCGCATTCAATGACTTCGTAGAACCAGCTTCCATCGGCCGCATACCGCTTCCAGGCGTCTTTGCTGATGCCGTGCAAACTGAGAACGCGCATCGCCCCAGCAAGGTGCGAGTGGGGAGTAGTCACCATCCCACCTTCCCCAGTAGTCATTCCTTTCGTGGCATAGAAGCTGAATACAACGGCATCACTCGAAGACTGGGACGAAATCGCAGCGCCTGCCCAGCCGATCGGCCGGCCTTGGTAATGCGTACCCGTCGCATGTGCGGCGTCCTCAATCACGAAGAGTCCGTGACGTTTCGCAATGCCCCAAATGGCCTGCATGTCGCATGCGAGGCCACCCAGATGAACGGGAATCACAGCGCGGGTTTTCCTCGTCAACTTGTTACTGATCTCGGCAGGATCGATGTCGACGTGAATCACTTTCGCGTGCGGAGCAAAGGCGTTCAGGCGACCGGTCACCCGGTCATCGAAGCGCACGCCGAGGGCTATCAAAAGGTCGGCGTTGTACATGCCCATGTTGGCCGCATAACTGCCATGCATGCCGGGCATGCTGATGAAGTTGCGATGTTCGGAAGGCAGCGCTCCCAGGCCCATCAGAGTGCAGACTGTGGGGGCATCAAGCGTCTCCACCAGCTCCCGCAGTTCCGCGGCTGCGTCCGCCAGAATGATGCCGCCGCCGCTGTAAATGAAAGGACGCTCGGCTTCCCACATCATCTGCGCGGCGCGGCGGATCTGGCCAGCGTGGCCTTCGCTGTAAACCTTGTATCCAGGCAAGTGGATTTCAGAAACGGGCGTGTATGGAGCTGTTCCCTGGAATACGTCCTTCGTGATGTCGATCAGGACCGGCCCGGGGCGTCCCGAAGCAGCGATATAAAACGCTTCATGAACAATTTGCGGAAGTTCGTGGATGTTTTTGACGAGAAAATTGTGCTTGGTGGCCGAGCGCGTGATGCCGAAGGTGTCAGCTTCTTGAAAGGCGTCAGTTCCCATGAGTTTAGTCGGAACCTGGCCGGTGAGAGCCACGATGGGAATCGAATCCATCATGGCGTCCACTAAACCGGTCACCAGATTTGTCGCGCCAGGACCCGAAGTCGCGCAACACACGCCTACCTTGCCGGTAGCGCGCGAATACCCTTGTGCAGCGAAGGCAGCATTCTGCTCATGCCGCACTAAAACATGCTTGATCGGGTAGTCGTAGAGCGCGTCATAAAGAGGTAGGGTGACGCCGCCGGGATAGCCGAAGATACACTCAACGTTTTCCTGGCTCAGGCAGTTCAGCAGGATTTTCGCGCCGGAAAGCAAATTTGATGACATGAATATTTCATCTCCACACGACAAAATGAAAGAGGCCACTCAGCTGGTCAGTTCACCCGCTGGGTGGCCTCAAATCTCCTGACTCGAAAGGCTCCTAAGCGGCGGTGAGTACCACAACCAGAAGGATTCCCTGAGTGAGAAGTCGTTCCATTTTACGCCCGCGAGTGACATTTTTGTGCCCGGTAAGGCCGCCCATTGGCGCTCGCATGAGTCCAAGTTAGCCCAGTAATCTTTTTTATGCAAGGAAATACAAATATAAAAACCGTTAATGCAGTGGACAGGCTTCTTACCGCGATTGGAGTAAGTCTTCCGCCACCAGCGGCATTCCGGGCTCCATGCGCGCCTTCGAGCTAACGTTGTAACGCCCGCGGGCAGCGAACAGCTTCTCGACCTCATCGCGAGGCAGAGCCTTGGCGCCGCCCATCATTTCCGCTACAAACATGATCCGGGCGAAGTGCTCCACCATTTCCATTCGGAAGAAAGCCTGCCAGACGTCTTGCCCATAAGCCGTGCATCCGTGATTTTCGAGCAACATGGCGTCGTAGCGTTCAATAAATGGCAACATGCCATCGCTCAAAGCAGGCGTGCCGGGAAGTCCATAAGAGGCGAGCGGGACCGCACCGAGTTGGATGACTACCTCGGGAAGGAGCGCCTTGTCGAGAGCGCGTCCGGCAGCCGCGAACCCGGTGGCAACGGGAGGATGAGCGTGAACGATGGAGCGCACATCGCAGCGATGCTCATAAATGGTTAGATGCATGGCGATTTCGCTGGTTTGCTCGCGCTGGCCTTCGATTTTGCGCCCGGACATATCGCAAACGATTAGATCGTCGCTCTTGATGAAGCCTTTACTCACTGAAGTGGGGGTGCACAGGAGGCGGCCGTCATCGAGGCGCACGCTGATATTGCCATCGTTCATGGCAACCCAACCCTTTTCGTAGACCAGGCGGCAAACCCGAACGAGATCTTCGCGGTACTCCTGTTCGCCCTTGCTCATGAGATCTCGATTCTATCAAGGGTAGAAAGAGTCGGCCGATACAATGAAGCCGTGGAGAATCGGCGCATGTGCCCGAATTGCCGGGCCTTCGTGACAATTTCTGACCGGGTTTGCCCGTATTGTGGAGTTCAGCTGGGACCACGGGCCGTAGATCTGCGCGCGAGCCAGTTCGCGGCTTCGTTTTTGCCGCGGGCGAACTTGGCGAGCACAATCGTTCTGGTCATCAACATCGCCTTTTTCTTAGCGGAAGCGATTGTCAGTTATCGGCTGACGAAGAGCGCGAATGTGAGCAATCAAGCCGCGCTACTTCTTGGGGCGAAATTCGGACCGTTTATTCAAGCGGGACAGTATTGGCGGTTGATTACGGCGGGGTTTCTACATGCCAGCCTGATTCACATCCTGATGAACTCCTGGGCGTTATTTGTTTTGGTGACCGAAGTGGAGCAGTTTTACGGCACAAGCAGGCTGGTCGTCGCTTACGTGGTTTCTACGTTCACGGGCTTTCTCTGCAGCTTCTTGTGGTCGCCGGGCAGTGTTTCTCTGGGCGCCTCCGCTGCCTGCTTCGGCCTCTTCGGCATTATGTTGGCGATGGGTATACGGGAGCGCTCGAATCCGCTGGTGCAGGCGGTTCGAGCGCATTATGGTCAATGGGTTGTTTTCGGATTAGTCATGAGCTTCTTTCCGGGTATCGATATGGCCGCTCATGTGGGTGGATTCCTTGGAGGATTTGCCGTGGGTGTGATCGGCGGACTTCCGGGTTTGCCGAATTCGCCTCGGGAGACTATATGGAAGGCGCTCGCCGGAGCGGCAGTGGCGATTGTGGTGTATTGCTGGTTGCTAGACTTGCGATCGTACAGCGCGTTGCTACGGTCGTTTGGGCAGGCATGAAAATATAAGGTTCTTCAAGATTTGTCTCGAACGCTTTTGCTTCGGGACGCACGGCAGGTGTTAACTCTGCGCGGCTTTCCCGGACTGCGGCGGGGCGTTGCCCTCGGCAATTTGAGCATCATTGAGAACGGATCTGTCCTCATTCGCGACGGCGTTATCGATTGCTTAGGAACTACGCGGCGGATGGAGAACTTGAAACAGGTTCGCGGCGTAAGGCAGGTTTCGGTAGACGGCGCCGTCATCATGCCGGCTTTCGTCGATCCTGATCTTCAAGTTGAACCATCAGCACGGCCTCGTCACGCCCTCGATGTCCGAGCCGAAACGATGAGGCTTCTGCGCTCCTGTTTGGAGTACGGAACATTGCACGCGAACATCAGCGTCGGATCGAGTCTGGCGAACAGAGCGGCAGATCTCACCCTTTTAAGGCAGTTCGCCAAGATGAGAGATTGTCCCATCGGATGGGGCCGTAGTTGGCTGTTGTCGCGAGAGCTGGACAGTGAAACTGACGCGTTGGTGAAACGTTTGCAGGCTAGCAGAACGTTGCAGTCCATCCAACTACCTTCACATTCGTTTCGGCTGGACTACCAGGTACGAGTGCAGAACTCCCGGTCACCTATTCCTATTTCGAATCAGCCATTCGCGAGCTCATGTGAAAAACCTCGCTTCGTCAGATGCCCGAGCAATTTGAACCTTGAGGAATCGGAGTTACTCCTTTCAATGCGCCTGCCACTGGTCTTCGGGCCCTTACTTGCTCCGGCTCAGTCGAGTTATGAAGCGATGCAGCGATTATTGGCGGCTGATGCGGCAATTGCTTTGAGCAGCGGATATCATTCTGAATGTTCACCTGTTTTTAACATGCAGATGACTATTGCCCTTGCGGTGCTAAACCTGCATTTAACCCCCGAGCAGGCGATTACCGCTGCGACTTACAACTCCGCCTGCGCGTTGAACATGCAGGATCAGTTGGGCAGTCTCGAGGCAGGGAAGAGGGCGAGTCTTCTAGTTCTCAGTGTGCCAGATTACCGGGAGATCTCACGGCGTTGGGGAGTGAACAATGTCGGGATGGTTCTGCGCGATGGGAATATCGTTCTTGACCGCATGGGTTGGAGCAGGGCAGCTTGAGTGCTCCTCTGATTGAGTGCGTTCCGAACTTCTCCGAAGGACGCGACGCGCGAGTCATCGATGCCATCGCAGCGAAGGTAGCCGAAGATCCTCCCAACGTAATCCTCGACCGGACCAGCGATCCGGACCATCATCGTAGTGTCATTACGTTCGCCGGGAATGCCGAGTCAGTGGCGCTAGGAGCGTTTAAGGCGGCAGCCGAAGCTCTCCGTCTGATTGACATGAGACTTCATTGCGGCGTACATCCGCGACTTGGAGCTCTGGACGTGCTTCCCTTTGTTCCCTTAAAGAGAGCGACAATGGGTGACTGTGTGTCTATTGCACATTCCGTCGGCGAGCGGATCTGGCGCGAGCTTCACGTTCCGGTTTACTTTTACGGGGCCGCGGCGCTTCGCCCTGAACGCGCTCAGCTTGAAGATGTGCGTAGAGGGGGATTCGAGGGGCTCAGCGAGGCGGCACTCTTCGATGACAAGCGTTCGCCGGATTTGGGCGGCCCTGGCCTTCACCCCAGTGCAGGCGCGGTGATCGTCGGAGCTCGCAAAATTCTCATTGCATTTAACGTCGATTTGAAAACCGATGATGTGAAGGCCGCCCGGTCGATCGCCAGAGCGATCCGCACTAGCAGCGGAGGTCTCCCGGCGGTGAAAGCGTTAGGACTCGCTTTGCCTTCGCGAGGTATGACGCAAATTTCGATGAATCTTACGGATTTCGAGATTACACCTCCGCATGTCGTGTACCAGGCCATTGAGAAATTGGCCCGGGAACAAGGGGTGGAGATCTATCGGAGCGAACTTATTGGACTGCTGCCAACGGAAGCGCTTGTCCTGATGGCGAAGCATTCGCTTAAGCTCGAGGGGCTCAATTCCGGGCAATTAATTACACACGCTGAAACCGAGCAGGAAGCGTAAGCGCCCTAATTTGATCTGCACAAAGCGATTCTGGCGCCGCAACATATTATTTTACTTACTCGGAGAGGTCTGTTAGGATTTTCTCACACTTACTGATATCTATGAATCGCGTAATCATCATAGGTTTGCTTTTCGGCCTCTTACCAGCTTTGTCGAGGGCGACAGACGATCCTACCGGAATGTCCGCCTATCGCGAGGCAAATTTTTCAGTGGCATTGCCTCTGTTGCGTGATGCGGCAGCAAAGGCTCCAACGGACGTGCTTATTCAAGCGGCCTTTCTCTCCACGCTGGTGAACAGCGATCTAGTGGATGAGGCGCTCGACACGGACAGACGGGTAGCCTCGTTACCGGACTCTGCGGAGTTGACCGCGGCTCGCGGGGAGTTTGCATTCTATATGGCAAACATGCCGGAAGCGGAAAAACTATTCCGGGCGGGGACGAAGATGAACGGGAACGCCGGACGTGCTTACTTTGGACTCTTTCAGGTTTTTCATGCGGCATCGTACTACCGGACTGGAAGGCTTTTCTGCCTCAAGGCTCACGAATTGGCGCCAGATGACGCCGTCATCACAAGAACCTGGCTGCGATACCTGATGCCGGAAAAGCGGAAAGAGTTACTCGGTCCGTTTATGGAGTCGCATCCCTGGCTTTACAAGCGAGTGAAAGAGCACGAAGAGACCGCTGCGGCAATATCGGAGAACATCGGCAAGAACCCGATCTTCGAGACAGAAGGCGGACCGCAGGAAACGACGCTCAAGTTCTTTGTAACGATGCGCGACGCGCAACATCCGACGGGTGTTGGGCTGGACTTTCGGATTGGGGACGGAAAGCCGCTCCGAATGCTTTTCGATACCGGCGCAAGCGGGATTACCGTGAAGCAATCTGCCGTCGATAAGGCCGGTCTGGATCATCTAGGCTCGCAAGTTCATTGGGGAATTGGAGACAAAGGCGTCCGCAACGGGTTCGCAGCAGTTGCCGAAACGTGCCAAGTCGGAAGCTTAAAGTTTAAGAACTGTGTTTTCGGCGCAATGGAGGGTAGAAGCATTGGCGAGGAAGATGGACTGATCGGCGCGGACTTCTTCCAGGACTATCTGGTCACCATCGACTTTCAGCAGCGTTTGCTGCACCTGAAGCCGCTCCCGCCAAGGCCGGTGAGTCCTCAAGGTTACGACCGGGTAGTCGCTCCGGACGAAGCTGACTTTACGCCCGTGTTCCGTTTCGGGCACGGGCTCTTCGTCTCCACAAAAGTCAACAATGCTGCGACCGGATTGTTTCTGCTGGACACCGGCGCGCAACTCGTCAACATTGATTCAACTTTTGCCAAGCTGAGCACAAAACTTTCAGGACAAGATCATCTAATTGTGCACGGGATCTCAGGTCGAGTGAGCAATGTGTATGAAGCGCACAAGGCGAACGTACAGTTCGGAAGATTTAAGCAGGACAACGTTGGAATGCCTGCTTTCAATCTGAACAACTCTCCGGAGCACGTCGCCATGCGGATGTCGGGAATTTTCGGTATGCCTATGCTAGGAATGTTTCGTTTGATGATTGATTACCGCAACGGCCTGGTGAACTTCGACTACATCTACGAAGAGAAAAAGAAGAAATAGCGGCCGCTGCAGCGATCATATGGTAAGGGGCATCGCTCGTATGATAGGCATATGTGTGCTGTGGCTGCCAACATTCCGATCGATCAAATCACCTCGCTAGACAAGGTGATGAGCCTGGAAAAAGAGTATCTTCTACAAAACTACGCGCGTTATCCGCTTTTGCTGGAGCGCGGGCGCGGCGTGTACGTTTATGACGGTAACGGCAACCGTTACTTGGACCTGATCAGCGGCATCGGCGTAAATTCTCTTGGGTATGCGCATCCGAGAATTACGAAGGTGCTCCGCAAACAAGCTGGACTCCTGATCCATACGTCGAATCTCTATTACCACGACTATCAGGGAAAGCTAGCGGAGCGTCTTGCAAAGGTAAGCGGTTTGCAACGGAGTTTCTTCTGTAATTCGGGCGCCGAGGCGATGGAAGGCGCGCTAAAGATGATTCGTTCGCATGGAAACGAGGTGGGTGGCGGCAAGTCGGAGATAGTAGCTCTCGACAATTCGTTTCACGGAAGAACTTTCGGAGCGCTGTCGATTACCGGCCAACCGAAATACCGGAAGGACTTCGAGCCGTTAGTGCCGGGCGCGCGCTTTGTAACTCGGAATGATATCGACGCTTTGCAAGAAGCGGTAAGCGGCAAAACAGCCGGGATCGTTCTCGAATTTATTCAAGGAGAGGGCGGAATCAATCCGGTTGCGGAGCAGTTTGCGAGAAAAGCTCGGCAGCTTGCGGACGAAAATAATGCTCTTCTGGTCTTTGACGAAATCCAGTGCGGTGTCGGACGGCCAGGCACCTATTTTGCCTACCAGCTTCTCAACCCGGTTTTGCTTCCTGACATCGCGATCGCGGCCAAACCGATGGCTTGCGGTCTTCCGCTAGGAGTCGTTCTCGCAAACGAGAAGTCCGCGCAGACGATTAAGCCAGGAATGCATGGCAGCACATATGGAGGCGGTCCACTGGCGTGCAGGGTCGCGCTCGAGTTTTTCGAGATTCTCGAAGAGCTGCTCCCTTCGATCAACTCGGTTGGAGTCTACTTTCGCAAGCGTTTGACGGAACTGATGCAGAGTTTTCCGTTCATAAGGGAGGTGCGGGGGCAAGGTTTGATGATCGGAATGGAATTGGACTTCCCCTGCAAGCAACTGGTTTTGGATGGAATCAAGGAAGGAATCTTATTCAACTGCACTCACGACACAGTCCTGCGTTTTTTGCCTCCCTACATTTTGACGGAACAAGATGTCGACCGTGCGCTGGTGGCTCTGAAGAAGGTTCTTAAAAACGCGAAGCCGCCTGAGAAACCGGCCTAAGCGAAGAGAATAGAGCCCGAAGCGGAGTCCCCACTGCTCGCGAAAGTGCAACTCGCTTTCAAAGTCGTAAAAGAGGCGAATCAGTAAAAGCAGCATCTTGCCGGGAGATACTATTTTCCTCGGCATATCCGGATATTTGTCGAGCAGCAGCGCCTCACTTATAGCGTGATCGAAATACCAGCGGCGAAAATAACTTTTCGTTTGCCGGCCCAGAGGGGTATGATGATAAGCTCGTAACCCGGGGAGAAAATATCCAGGCTTGCCCGAACGTATCAGCCGCTCGGACATATCGTGATCCTCGCAGGAGAAGATGCGTTTTGTGCCGCACCGGCCTAGCCGGGTATCGTACGGGCCCATTTTCTTCAACAAGCTGCGTTGCACTACGAGGTTGCCGCCAATTGCCAGACCTCGGTTCCGTCTGAACCGGGTCAGTTTCAGCGTTCTCTGCAGACAGACGCCCAAGACTTCGCTCACAATGGGGCGGCACACCCAAGGCGGTATCTCGAACGGATCACGAGCTACGGTAATGCCGCTGAAAAAGCTTGCTTTGTGCGTCTTCAAAGCCTGCTCGAGCACCGTAAACCAATCCGGCAAAAGCTCCTCGTCATCATCGATAAAAGCGAGCCAGAAGCCGCTTGCATGGCGCACGGCTGCGTTCAGCGCGTGCGCTTTGCCTAAAGAATGTTCGGCGAGATATTGCAGGCGGAAGTCTCGAGCTGAGAACGCAACTTCGAGTCCAGCGACAACCGGGTGCAGATCGGGATTAGAGCAATTATCGACGACCGTTACGGTTACGGCAAGCGCCTTAGCGCTTTCGGCCGCGAGAATACTACGAAGGCATTTCTCAAGCAACTGAGGCCGGTTGTGCGAGCAGATGATCAGTTCCAGGCTAACCAATTTGGACTCCGGTAAACCCATCTGCACAGCAGCTAATGCGCGTCCCATTCAAGAGCATACATATCCTGTAGACTGGCATCGCGAACCACCAGCGGAGAATCGTCCGGGGCCAAACCTGTCCAACAGCCGTGATCTCCTTTCCCCAGCTCGATGGTTCTTAGATCAGCAACTTCCTCAATGCGGCGAGTCTCGACGTTAATACGGAAGAAACGCCTTTGCAATTCGACAGTGTCGTAATAGATGTAGCGGCTATCGCTGGACCAGCTTGGATAACCAAACACCGCTTTTGTAAGCTCGGTCCATTTAGAAGTGTGAAAGTCAAAAAGAAGTAAGTGGAGCGTGTCGGACGAGAGCGCGGAGAGATAGCGTCCGTTCGGAGACCAACGAGGAGACCACAAATCCCTGGAGCCTGGAACGGTAGAAATGTTTCCCGTAGCAACATCGAGTAATTTGACATACGCGACTCGCTGGCTCGAAAAATCGTTCTGCGGCGGCGGGTAAACGGAAAATGCGATCTGCTGACCGTCGTTAGACCAAGTCGCATCGCCAACTGCGTCCTGCTTGACCAGCAGACTGGGCGAGCCACCTTCGCTATTAACTGCAAATATTCTGTCCTGTTCACCCTGGTGATGAGCTTGGAAAACGATGCGCTTCCCATCGGGAGACCAGCGCGGCATGCTGGTCAGCATTCCAGGCTCACTCAGTTGCAACCGGTGATCGCCTTCCACAGTGCTGCGCCAGAGCGTAAGATCCGGATAGGACACGTACGTAACCCACTTGCCATCGCGCGTAAAATCCAGACCTTCGGCTGAGCGGCCATTGAGGAAAGGCACCCACTGATGCGATTGCGCATCGTAGCGTGTGATTTCGAGCATCGATTGACTGACACCGACAAAGATTTGTTTGCCATCGGGACTAAACGCGGGCGAAGAACTATCACCGGGACCGGTCGTTAACTCGAACGGATTCGGCCGAATTTTTCGAAATAGGCCTGATTTCTCGCTCCACGCCCAAATCGTGCTAGGCGCCCCAGTGCTCCCTAGCACGACAGACTCAAAGACAAAATAGCGGCCGTCGGGGGTCCAACTGCCGCAACAGTGGGAGGCTTTGAAGTCAGGGAGAAAGCGATGCGGTGTGCCACCCCCGGGTGGAGCCTCCCAAATCGCGTAGCTGTCCTCTGAACTGTCGGTGCCAGAGGAGAATGATTCTAGCGTAAAGCGAATGGTTCTGCCGTCGGGAGACCAGCGAATGTAAGAAGGGCGAGCGGGTAAGTCCACAAGCTTGTGAATACGCCTGCCGTTATCGGTGGCAATCTTCAAAGTGTGAAGGTCGGCGAAGACGACACTCTGGCCATCCGGAGACCATGCAGCGCCAGCCACGGCCTGCCCATCGACTTTTACGTCACCCATCCTCCAGGGTGATCCGCCCAGGACGGGCACCACCCAGAGACTCGCTTGACCGTATGGATTGGATCCATAGCTGCCGACCAGCAGTTTGGAACGATCTTCTGAAATATCCAAAACCCAGCTCAAGCCGAGTTCGACGGGGAACGGCACGGATTCTCCACCGGACTGCGAAACCTGATAAGGCGACGTCCCGGGTTCCAGGCCGGTATTGAAGTACAAGCGCGAGCCGTCACTCAAGAACGGCGGGATCTTGGAGCGATGATCATTGGTGACGCGAGTGATGCTCGTCAACTTGGGAACAGGAACCGGTTGAGCAAGAAGAGCGCCTACCGCGAGCAACACCAGCGTTAACAGTGCTCCGAGCAAGACTCCGCGCCATAGACTCAGACGAGAGAGCCCCGGTAATTTTGGGGCTGCAATGACCGGTAACGTCGCAGGTGAGCTCTCGAGATCGCGCTGCAACCGCTTCAGGTCTGACCGGAGATCGGCCGCTGTCTGATAACGAAGGTCGCGGTCTTTCTCGAGAGCTTTACGAATAATCCGCGCCAGTTCTTCCGGTACGTGTGGATTGAGGCTGCGCAGATGGAGCGGTTCATCGCGAAGGATGGCTGCGTTAACCGTGGCTGCGTTCTCTCCTTCAAAAGGGCGCTGTCCCGAAGCCATTTCATACAGAACGACTCCAAGGCTGAACAGGTCACTGCGGGCATCGAGCTGCTCGGCGCGTGTTTGCTCGGGGGACATGTAGGCGGGAGTTCCGATGGTTTGTCCCAGATCCGTTTTCAGCGCGACGACGGTGCGGTCGACTTCATTCTCCGGCTCGCTTTGCTGCGCTTCATGCAACTTGGCGAGACCGAAATCGAGGATCTTTGCCTGGTTGCGAGTGGTGATGAACAGATTGGCAGGCTTGATGTCTCGATGAATAATCCCATGGCTGTGCGCCGAGCCCAGTCCATCGGAAATTTGAAGGGCCCAGTCCAGCAGCAGGTCCAGCGCGATTGGCGTGCCGCCGATGCGATCCTTGAGTGTCGCCCCTTCGAGGAGTTCCAGAGAGATATATGGCACACCGGAAATGTCTCCCACTTCATGAACGGTGCAGATATTCGGATGATTAAGAGCAGCGGCCGCGCGTGCTTCGTATCCGAAACGGAGAATGGAGGCGTAATCGGCGCGCACGTCGTCAGGCAGGACCTTGAGAGCGACTTCACGATCAAGCCGCATATCGTGCGCCCGGTAAACAACTCCCATTCCGCCGCCGCCAAGCCGCTCGACAATACGATAGTGCGAAAGAATCTCGTTCAGCACGTACGCCAAGAATCATTTAAGCGTAACTTGCCAGTATTTGCTTGCTTTGTTTTAGCGATTCATGAACAGGCGCTTCAGCAGGCGTGGTCGAAACCAGTCCTGGTACTTTCGGTTAACAGAAGCGAAACTCTTTCAGATTGAGGCACCATGAACCGTAGCCGCGCTTTTTGGAGTACGGATCATCTTCGATTTGCAGCGCGACGTCGACGAGCGTTCCGGGCAGCAGCGAACCAGCCCGCGGACCAGCGTTCCAGAGTTTAGTAACAAACGTTCGGCCGTTCTGCGAGAGCGCAACTTTCAGGTGATTGCTGGAGCCAAGCGGCGCAGGTATAGAGGCGACCGTCACAGATTGGCAGCAAAGAAGTGGCGGGAAGTTCCCGAACCCGAAAGGCCCAAGGGACAAGATTTGAGTTGCGCTGCGATCCGTAATTTCTGCAAAACAGGTGAGCGCATCGACCGGAATCTGCGGATGTAAATCCTCTTCGGTCAACCGTGCTGCCGCAAAGGCATTGAAGCGGCGTGCGAACTCGTCGAGTTGCGAGGCTCGCAACGTGAGACCTGCTGCCTGACGATGTCCGCCGAATCTGGTGAAGAGATCGCCCATGCTCTCCAAAGCTTCGAGCAGATGAAAGCCAGGTATGCTCCTACCGGATCCGGTGAGGTGGCGCTCCTCATCCGCGGCCGGCTGCGTCGAATCGCTCAGAATGAAAACGGGGCGGCCAAAGCGTTCCACAAGCCGGCTTGCCACAATTCCGAGGACACCAGTGTGCCAGTCGCGTCCTTCGAAGACCATCGCAGCGCAATCGGGTCCGAAAATCCGTTCTTCGCAGGCACGCAAAATGCTTTCAATGATTTCTGCTTCAGTGCTTTGGCGTTCACGATTCAAAACGTCCAATTGCGCTGCAAGACGCTGTGCCTGCTCAGGCGATTCGGTCAGGAAAAGCTCGATCACGTCGTCGGCGCTCGCCATGCGGCCGGCTGCGTTGATACGCGGCGCGAGACGAAACGCGACTTGATGCGCTGTGGGCGCTTCACCATCTTCAAAACCAGCGACTGCCAGGAGTGCTTTCAATCCTTGATTGCGAACCTGCCTCAAGCCGGAAAGCCCACGCTTGACGATGATGCGGTTTTCGCCGTTTAGGGGAACGATATCGGCAACAGTAGCGATGGCAACCGGTTTCAGAAAGGAATCGAGGAGAGCGGTTTTTCGGCTTTGCGCAAAATCGCTCGCTTCGAGCAGCGCCTGGACCAATTTGAAGACGACACCGGCGCCGCACAGATGCTTATTAGGGTACGAGCAACCGGGGCGATTGGGATTGAGGACGGCAAGAGCGGGCGGAAGATTGGCTTCCGGAAGATGGTGGTCCGTCACGATGACATCCAGGCCAAGCTCTTTTGCGCGATGAACGACATCGACCGCTCTGATACCGGTATCGACGCTGATCACCAGCTTCACGCCTTCACGCGCGGCGCGATCGATCACCTCGCGGCGCATTCCATATCCTTCTTTAAGGCGATGCGGAATGTGGAAACGCGCGACACCGCCGAGGATCTCGATCGCTTTTTTCAGGACAACGACGGAGGAGGTGCCGTCCACATCGTAGTCGCCGTAAAGGAGAATAGATTCTCGTTTGCGGATCGCGTCGGAGAGGCGGGCCACAGCCACGTCCATATCAGCCATCAGCCGAGGGTCGTGCAGGGCAACCAGTTCAGGAGCTAAGAAAGCGCTGACCTGGTCGACTTCGGTGAAGCCGCGATGAGCAAGAATGCGGGCCACAAGGGGCTCCAGACCGAGGCGACGAGAGAACTCGCCTGCGGACGAAGAATGGTCGGACGGAAAAATCCAGCGGGCTTCGGAACGCTCGAAAGCGTTTGGCCGCGAGTGCAGGGCAGACATCAATTATTAGAGAAGTAGCCCCCGAGCGACCCATCCTCTTCAACTTCTTGCTCTTCGGTTGCTGTTTCCAATTCGCTAAGAACGTCAGTAAACGATTCGTACCAGTCGGTGTGAACCTCGAAAGTGTAGACGCGCGAATCGAGAGAAAACGAAATCTCCAGGAGAGAGGTGAAGCCTTCGTAGGCCTGCAGTTGCCGGATTCGCGTTTCGTATTGACGTTTCTCTTCCCGCGTAAAGTCACATTCTTCTAGTTGATCGAGAGCGCCATCGATTTGGTCGAGTGAGAACGATTGCTGATTCAAAACAACGATCTTCACGTTTGCTTTGGCGGCGGTGTAGAGGAACTGACGGAAGTCTGGGTGCCGCTCGACATCCCAGGAGATCACGGAAAAAGTATCAAGCGTGCGATGGTAGCCGTAGAACACGGCCATTCCTGATTGCTCGAGATGGGTTTCCATTTCCAATCGCAGACTTTCCAAATCTTGGGGCATTCGCTTCAAAGCTATCAAACCTCTAAGGGCTGTAACCTGCCAGTGAACCGATCCATCGTTATAGCTTCAGATTCACGATTGGATTTGGTTCTTTGAGGAGTTTCTTCCCCTTATGCCTCGCCGTTTTGGCGGTCGGGTCTTTCCGATTGTCGGCGCAGAGCGGTTTCATTCGTTCCGGCGGGCAGCCGATTCCCGGAGTAACCGTTTCCGCGACACAGGCCGGTGTGGTGCTGAGCACGACGACGGATGCGGATGGACACTACTCGTTTCCGCCACTGGCTAACGGCGTGTGGACCGTCGACGCCCAGATGTTCGGGTTTCAGAATTTCGAGAAAGCTGTTGACTTTAATGGGACCAAAGGACCAGTCAACTTCGAGCTGATTTTAAAGCCTTCGCCGTTCATAGCGAGAATGCGGCAATTTGCCGAACGAACTGGCAGACAGCCGGCGACTAATCAAGATGGTGGGCCGACGTCCGAGTCCGAGGGACAGGCGAACGTTTCGGCAGCTCCGAGAAACACAGGCGAGAACGAGACATTTCTCGTTTCAGGCAGCTTGAGTCCAGGTATGGCGAACGGAGCGCAAGGGGACTCGGGACCGGAACTGCGTTTTGGCGCTGGCGACGTGAGCAGCGGGGCGATCAACGCTCCCGGTTTTGGGGGAAGCGAGACTTCGCGAGGCGGAGGCGGCGGTTTCGGTGGGGGTGGTCCAGGAGGACCAGGCGGTTTTGGTGGCCGGGGTGGATTTGGAGGATCGGCCGGAGGCGGCCGCGGCGGCCCTGGAGGTGGGAGACGCGCTGGACAGTTTGGAAACTTCCGGCGAAGGAACCAGCAGATTCATGGCCAAGCTTCGTTCACTCTACAGAATTCAGCACTCAACGCTCGGCCGTTCTCTTTGAACGGGTTGGATGTGCCCCAGGCGGCTTACGCGCAGTCGCGGTTCAGCCTCAATCTTGGAGGGCCGCTGCTGATCCCGAAGCTGGTGAAAGACCCGAAAACGCAGTTTTTCCTCTCTTACTTTGGTACGCGCGCGCGTACGCCGCAGTTGTTTGTGGAAACGGTACCGTCATTGGCGTTCCGGAATGGCGATTTTTCGCAAGCGACGCAGTCTCTTGGAACGTCGGCTACGAACGTTCCGGTCACAATCTTCGATCCGCAGACCCAAGCGCCGTTCGCGGGAAACAAGATTCCGGCGAATCGGCTGAATGGGACCGCGCTGACACTGCTTCGCTATTATCCGCGTCCCAATGAGCCAGGAACGGCCAACAACTATCAATTTGAAACCGCCCAGGCCAGCAACGCGGACAATCTTGGCGTAAGAGTTCAGCGGAACATTACGAAACTCGACCGTCTTTCGGTCAATTTTCAATATCAGCGAAGAGATGGCGATACAGCTCAGCCGTTCGGCTATTTCGACACGACGAGTGGGTACGGCGTAAACGGGCAATTGCAGTGGACGCGCAATCTGAACCCGTCGGCGATCAGTAATCTGCAGCTCCGAATCAATCGTAACTACAGCCGGCTGACACCGTTTTTTGCCAATCGAACCGACGTCGGTTCGGAATTAGGTATTGCGGGTACCTCGACGAACCCGCTTGACTGGGGACCGCCTACTCTGAACTTCACGAATTTTGGCTCGCTCAGCGATGGCGCACCGTCGCTTTTGAGGAATCAAACCCAAGGATTGGCGGAGAGCGTCAGCTTGGTGCATGGCAAGCACAGCTTCACGTTTGGCGGCGGGTATACACGGGCCGATCTGAGTTCGCGGACGGACCAGAATGCCCGCGGGACCTTCAATTTTACTGGGATCGCAACGAGCGAAACCGGGTCCAATGGGCAAACGGTTACGGGTACCGGATACGACTTGGCCGATTTTCTGCTGAGCTTTCCGCAATCGAGCTCGATTCAGTTCAACGAGCAAACGGTCTACTTCCGGCAAAACCAGTGGAGTGCCTACGCTCAGGACGAGTGGAAACCGAAAGCAAGCCTCACATTGATTCTTGGGGGCCGGTACGAGTTCAATTCGCCGTTCATCGAGAAGTACGGCCGGGCGGCGAACCTGGACATAGCGCCTGGTTATGCGGCGGTTTCGGTCGCGACGCCTAATATCCCGGGTAAGTATACAGGCGTTTTCCCGGCAGGGTTGATCGAGCCCGATCTGAACAACTGGTCGCCGCGGCTTGCCCTGGCGTGGAAGGTGCCCGGTTCGAAGAGATCGACGATTGTCAGGGCAGGGTACGGGATTTACTACAACGAGCAGGCGTATACGCAGTTCACGACTTCGCTCTCTAACCAGCCGCCGTTCGCCGTAGCCAACAGTGTGAATACGAGCGCATCAAACGTGCTGACGCTTGAGAAAGGTTTTTCGAGCATTTCGCCGAGCCAAGTGACCAATACGTTTGCGGTGGATCGCAATTACCGGACGCCGTATGCCGGGACCTGGAACGCCTCAATACAGAGGGAGTTCGGTGGGGGCTTCTTTGCCGAGGTTGGCTATCAGGGGACGAAGGGAACACGCCTGGATGTCAGGCTGCTGCCGAACGAAGGCCCCTCAGGAACCGCTACCGGTACGACGGCGCGAGACCAATTAGGGAATGCCGTCGGTTTCACCTACGACCAGTCGTTGGGAAATTCGATTTTCAATGCGTTGCAATTGCGTCTCAACCGGCGATTCAACCGTGGATTGTCGCTCGGGGCTTTCTATCAATACGCCAAATCGATAGACGATTCGTCGACGTTCGGGGGAGCGGGCAACACGGTTGCGCAGAACTGGCTGGATCTGAGTGCCGAGCGCGGTTTGTCCAGCTTTGACGTCAGGCATCAATTCAACATGAACTTTGTTTGGACCTCGCCGATAGGAGACCGGAGCCGGATTTCGCCCGATCATCTGGCCGGCAAGCTGCTGAAAGATTGGCAGTTAAGCGGGGCGATCACCGCGCAGACGGGCAATCCATTGACAGCTCGAGTTTTGGGCAACAGCCAGCAGCTGGCGCAAACCGGCGGCGTAGGCAAGGGTCGGGCCGAAGCAACGGGGGAATCGATTGACTCCGGTACTGGCTTCTTTAATCTGGATGCGTTTACCGTGCCGGCGGCAGGAACCTTCGGGAACGCCGGCCGGAACACGATACCCGGGCCGGGTTTGTTCAACCTGAACCTGGCTTTTGCCCGATCGTTCACAATTACCGAACGAACTCGAATCGAGTTCCGGGCTGAATCGAACAACATCCTAAATCACGTAAACTACACAAATATCTATACTGTCGTGAACGCTGTGAATTATGGACTGCCTAGCGCGGCGGGAACGATGCGGACCCTGAGTGCGGTGGTGAGGCTTCGTTTTTGAAAATTCTC
>JAVHMZ010404614.1:0-18323 GCA_034782995.1 Amazona versicolor
AGGACGAGGTCCTCTTAAGAGTGCGCATGGTCGGCATGTGCGGCTCCGATCTCAATACCTTTCGTGGCAAGAATCCGCTGGTAAGTTACCCCCGCATTCTAGGACACGAAATAGCGGCGACTATCGAACATACGGGCAGTGATCTTCATTCGCCGACACTTGGCACGAACGTAACAGTGTCGCCATACACAAGCTGCGGAACTTGCGCTTCCTGCCGTAGAGGAAGACCCAATGCTTGTCAGTTAAATCAGACATTTGGCGTGCAGCGCGATGGGGCGATGGCCGAGTTCGTTACGGTCCGGCCGGATAAGCTTTACCGCGCGGACGGTTTATCGCTTGAAGAACTCGCGCTTGTCGAACCGTTGACTATTGGTTTTCACGCGGCGGCGCGGGGACGAGTAACGCCGTCAGATACCGTCGCGGTTTTGGGGTGCGGCGGAGTCGGTTTGGGCGCAATCGCCGGCGCCGCTCGCCGGGGCGCGACAGTGATTGGCGTGGATGTCGAGGATGCGAAGTTGTCGCTCGCACAGGCAGCGGGCGCGGAGTATGTTGTCGATTCGCAGCGGGAATCGCTGCACGAGCGATTAGTAGAAGTTACCGGGGGAAACGGACCTGACGTAATCATTGAAGCAATTGGCACTTCGTCAACATTTCGCGCGGCGGTTGAAGAAGTTGCGTTTACAGGACGAGTCGTTTATATCGGCTATGCCCAGGAGCCGGTCAGTTACGAAACGCGCCTGTTTGTGCAGAAAGAGTTAGACATTCTGGGTTCTCGAAATGCGCTTCCGGAGGATTTTCGCGCTGTAATTGAAATGCTTCAACAAAAGAAGTTCCCGGTTCAACAGGCGATTAGTAAGATTGTGCCTCTATCGGAAGCCGGAGGTACTCTCGCTAAATGGAGCGCGAATCCAGGTGTTTTTAGTAAGATTCTTGTCAGTTTGGATAGTTAGGGTCGATGCAAACCTGGCTCAGGATGGGCGCGCCTTACAACTTTTGATGGCGAAGTAAGTCGGAGAACGTGGTGCGGCGAACGCGTATGCGTTATGACGCCCTTTGAGCGCACTAGGAGCCTTTCGAGAGTGAGGGGGAGGAAGCAAACCGGTGGTCTAGCAACAGAAACTGGCCGCCGACCTTTTGAGCAAGCAAGAGCGGCAAGGAAGCTCGGCGAGAGTACGGTTGCAAGACTCACGCAGGAGCGATTCAAGACCCCCAGTTAAAGCGCTGTCTGATAACTAAGTACTCCCAACTCATCCGTAGACTCAGAAGGAACGGGCACAAATTACCTTTACCGGGACACGCCAACAGCCAGTCGACGATTCCACGCTCGATGCGTTTTGAATCGAGCTCGTGTCCTGCTTCAATCTGATTCTCCATACCGCTAAGACATCGCCGGCAGTTACGGGCGACGAAATTATGCTTTCGCAACTCGTTAGCCTGCATGGCCGAAAGACTAATCTGTCCATAGAAGCCGGTGAGCCGTTAGGTCCGGTTCTGGAAGTGAATGTGGGCAATGTCGCGGAGGCAAAAGGCGACACAGCGCAAGCAAGTGGCACTTAGTGCCGTAAAAGCGCCGTAGTTTTGGGGAAGTTAGGATCAGCTTCAACTTCTTTGATCTGAAGAGTATGTCTCGCAGAGTGAGCTGCGACGAGTAGAAGAAACTGATAGCTATCCATCGGTCCCGTCGGACCTTTTCCGACGTGTGTGCGGAGATCGTCGTCCGTGGTTTTTGCGTAATTCAAAGTCTTCGCGCGCGCTTCTGTGAAAGCCTTGGCCGCGTCATCTGGGGTGGCATATTTACCTGAGGGAACGAGCGGCTCTGGCGCGTTTAGCTTATGGCTGCGGTCCGTCACGCCCATGACTATTTTGTGGTCCACGTCGCTGTTGGACATCTCCGGGCGCGGCACCGCGGGAGTGCCGAGAAACTTCTGAGCCGCACCGGAAATGAAGCCTTCTGACAGAACGATGTGTTCGGCGCATTGTTGGACTGACCAACGGTCAGGCGCGGATTTGAACGTCCACTGGGCAGGCGTTAAGCCGGAGATGCTTTCCAGAAAATTCTTTTGGGTCTGCTCCAGCTCGTCGACAAGGAACGCCCGTTCACTATCGGTGAGTTTTCCGGTGTCCTCCGCGAAGAGCGTGGCCGCGCCGATAAGAAAGAGTGCTGCTGCGAATTTCATCTCACACCATCCTTTTGCGTACATGGCCGTTATACATGGAACGGTCTGCTAAATGCAAGCTACGCCGCGGAACTGCTTAAGTAGAGAGATGCACGATCGAATCACGCGCCGAACGGTGCTCCGTGGTGCAATGCTGGGCGGCTTCGCGACCATGGCGCAACGACTGGCTGGTGAGCCCGAGGTCGACAGCCGCTTCACCATGAGCGCGCTCATAGACGGTTCCGGTTTGGTTCGCATCCCGTCGGGCGAGTTCCAGATGGGGTCGGACGAAGGAAACCCCGACGAGCGTCCACGCCACCGGATTGTTATCACTCACGAATTCGAAATGAGTAAGTACGAAGTCACCCAGGCGCAATGGGACGGCGTGCTAGCGGAGGCACATCCGCGGCCAGACATGCCACTCCGCAACAAGGAAGGAGTCGAAGTCAGCCGCAATCCAAGTCATTTTAAGGGACTAACTCTGCCCGTGGAAAGTGTCTCGTGGGATGACATTCAGTTATTCCTCACAAAGTTGAATGCCCGCGATGCGGATCATCTTTACCGGCTGCCCACCGAAGCCGAATGGGAGTATGCATGTGTGGGCGGCGCAAACCCCGGCGGGAAGTTATGGAATGTTGAAAACTCCGGCGAGCAGACACACCGCGTTGGTCAGCTGGAGCCGAATACGTTCGGCCTTTACGATTTAGACGGCAATGTCTCTGAGTGGGTTCAGGACTGGTATGGCCGCATTTATTACTCCGAAAGTCCCGCGAAGAATCCGGGAGGTCCGGAAAGCGGGTCGTACCGCGTGTACCGGGGCGGCAGTTGGCTCGAGCCGCCGAAGCGCTGCAGGCCTTCTTTTCGCGGCTTCGAATTCCCGGCAAATCGGCTCTATAACGTAGGCTTCCGTGTGGTTCGAATGAAGCGCGAAGCGGCTTAATGGTACAGACGCATTCCCATGAGATCGGAAAAGCCCTTAAACGGAAACGGCTCGCGATTAATCTTGATTTCGACAAGTGTGGTTGTAAATGGGCGGAAAATTGAATCCGGTCCGTTTGCGTACTCCGAGATATTCAAAACCACAGGTGAAACCTCCGTTATATTCGTGTTAGTTGCACCGTATCCTTGATATGCGATCAGCTGAGTGCCGGAGGATGCAGTTAGCCGGATCCATAAGTTCCCCGCGCCGTTTGTTGTAACACCTTGAGGAAGGCGAA
This sequence comes from Amazona versicolor, assembly GCA_034782995.1. Lineage (NCBI taxonomy): Eukaryota > Metazoa > Chordata > Aves > Psittaciformes > Psittacidae > Amazona > Amazona versicolor. The sequence goes on from JAVHMZ010404614.1 coordinate 3,374, forward strand.
CGTGAAAACAACGGTAACTCTTATCAGTCCCGTATGCATGTACGTCAAGATCGAAGTCATTCATCTCGATCCGGTCCAGTTGATCGCCCTCTAACCCGGTTGGGTCCGCTTTGAACAAGTCGACAACATAGTCTGGAACCGGATTCCCGTACTCGTCAACTACGTGAAAGACAAATTGCTGCCATCCGTCAGTAGCGCCATGCTGGTCTTGTTTCATCTTCTGCAGTGAAGACTGATTCCAGTCCGATGTATTTTTGATCCACGCTTGGTAGTCGGCTTCGTTTGAAATGTCGAGAAAATGGACGATTCGATCAGCAAGATCCGGATCGGGTTGCGATAGAAGACTTCCATGATCTTTACCCTCCACGGCAAACATCGGAACGGAAAGTCTCCCCTGAGTCCATGGGCAGACGGTCATCCGCTTTCCATCCTGTCCATTTCGCCGAAGATCGATGACGAATTTTCGGGAATTGAGCGAACATCCCGCCCAGCGAACCGTGCCGTCGGTGCCGGGCTGATTGACGAGACCACGAATGCCGTCGTATGGTTTGTTTCCGATAAACACTGCCACGTAGGGCGAATCTGCTCCAGTGGTGAAGATCGGATTTTCTGAGAGAAGATCACGGTGCGCCAGGTCCCAGGTGAACTCACTTCCCAGCTCGAGCGCATCTAGCACCTGATCCCCTGCATTCAGAAAATCCGGGCCGAACTGGTGACTTCCGCCGCAAGGCTCCGGCCTCGCCCGCCGACCGCCTCGATGATCGACGCCGTCGCGTCGGCCGCGGGCCGTTCCCGGTCGACGGCGATCACCGTCGCGCCTTCCCGCGCATAGGCGACGGAGGTCGCCTTGCCATTACCCCAGCCTTCGCCGACGCTGCCGGCGCCGAAGACGAGGACGACCTTGCCCTCGAGCCGGTTGCGGCCGACGGGGATCTCGGAAGAGGTGGCGTCCGCAGGCTGCAACGGGGTCGGCATGGGAACCTCACTGTTCGCAGAAGGCCAAAGGCCGGATCGGTGAACCGGATCCTTCCTCCAGGTTGAGCCGGCGGATCCAGGCCGCGCGTGGTCGGCGCCGACGAGATCACATGTCGGGATCGCTCCCCGAGCTCTGCCAATCGGAGAACAAGCGGCGGTCGGGATCGAGCGTGAAGCGACGGCCCCAGTCGAGATGCGTCTTCATGCGCGCATGGGCCTTCTCGGCATTGCCGGCCCGCACGGCCTCAAAGATGCCGCGGTGCTGGGCGGCATTGACGGACAGCCGCTCGGGATGGGCGCCGTGCATCCGTCGCGCGAGGCGGAACATCTTGTCGCGTAGCCGGCGCAGCGCGTGCTCCATCTCGACGTTGCCATGCGCCTCGGCCAGCGTGTGAAAGTCGAGGTCGAGCTGGTGATAGCGGATCGTGTTGCCGCTGGCGGCGGTGGCCTCCTGCTCGACCAGGATGGCGTCGATCCGGCGGGCCTGGTCGTCGGTCAGGCACCCGGCGAGCGAGGCCACCACATGGCACTCGATGACCACACGCAATTCGTAGAAGTCGAGGATCTCGCGCGAGGTGATGTCCGGCAGGCGGATGCCGCTGTTGGCAGCGACGACGATCAGGCCCTCCGCGCGCAGGCGCTCGAGAGCGGAACGGACCGGGCCGAGCCCGAGAGTGGCCACGAGCGCCCGTTCCGAATAGGTCTGAGCCGAGTCGCCCTGCAGCAGGAGAGCCCTGATTTTCGAGTAGGCCTCGTCCTTGAGGAGGAGGCGGGCCTGCCCGGCTTGACGCTGCAGCCGCACGACATCTGCCGACATCACGCAACCTCCCTCATGGGGCCGGCAACATCATGAGTAGGAGATATATTGACATTGCAGTGCAATATCAATTGAGCGATCTGTAGTCTCACGTGAGTTGGCCTCGTGAAAAGGCCGTGCTCGCTCTGGCGAATGCGTCGAAACGCGGGCTTCCCCGCATCCGTGCGCATTGCGGCGGCGATGGCCCCGACCAGTGCGGGTGGCAGCGACTCAAGGCTCCAGGCGCGCTCATAATGCTCGTCGGCGCGTGGCGAGAGGCGAACTTCGATCAGTTTAGGCTCACGGGACTGTCCGGAAAGGCGAGTTGCTCCTTGGCTCGCCATTCGTGACTGACGTAGTTCACGATCAACGACCGCCTTACCCCCGGGATCGATCTCTTCTCGAAGCCATGCCACGTGTCAGGTCCGGGCACGAAGCACATCGCGGTATTGGCCTGGAACGGCACGGATCCAACGTGTTCGGCGCGACTGGCGTATATGTCGGTCCCCAACCCCGCATGCTCCGGGTCTTCCGACAGATATATCAGGCAGGTGAGTTTCTTCACGCCGAGATCGGTATGCGGCTGGAGCCAAAAGCCGTCGACGTCCTGAGCATATTCGAGGCGCAGCAATGAGTCGTCGATGGGAGCCTCGAACGTCGAAGCCAGCGCCTGGCAGATCCCGGTCGACTGGAACGCTTCGGCCACGACCCCGGCTACCGGGTAGGCCTCTTGAACACTCGGGTCGAAATACCGCCGGGTTGCATTATGCACCTCGCGCGTGCCGGATACCCCGTCCAAAGCGGGAGCGTCGAACGGCAGTGCGGCGAGATCTTTCGCAACATCTGCGGGAAACAAGTCTCGGATCAAGTAATGCCGGTACGGATTATTGATCAATCGCCGGTGCGAGAGACTTGCCTCAACCGATGTTTGGACGGCGGCGACCAAGGTCGAGAGTGGATTTGGCACGATACTACCTCGTTGAGGCCAATTTCGAATCGGTAATCTGTAGTTAGTTTGGAATGAGGTCGCAATCGTCAACAGAGAAACAACGTGGCGAGAGCGAACCGGCTGCGATCACTGCAGCGAATTGCCGCTCGTTGTTTGTGGCCACGACCCTCGGAGCTGGTGCGTTCCGATCCGAGAGGAGCAATTCCGATGATCGAACGTGACTCTACCCGACGCAATGTAATTTTTGGCGCAGCGGGCGTCATGATGGCCGGAAGTGCGGCCGCGCAAACCCGCACGGACGCGCCCCCCGCCCTGCTGAACAACCAGCCGATACCCGAGCCGAGCGCCGCCCAGAGTGCCGGTCCCGTCGCGCCGGGCCGAGGTTCCATGCTCGCTGGCAAGGTGGCTGTGGTCACCGGCGCAGCACGCGGCATCGGACGGGCCATCGCGGTGGAAATGGCCGCCAATGGCGCCGACGTCGTCGCGCTCGACATCGCTGGGGCCGTCTCTCCGGCTTCGAACGCCGTTCCGGCCACCATGGAGGAGTTGAGCGAAACGGTGCGGCAGATCAAAGCCTACGGTCGCCGGAGCGAGGCGGTGAAAGCCGACATCCGAGACATCGTGGCGCTGCGCGGGGTCGCGGAGCGGGTCGAGCGCGATTACGGAAAGATCGACATCGTCGTGGCGAACGCAGCGATCCAGCGCTGGATGCCGCTGCTCGAGATGGACGATTCCGACTGGCGCGACGTCATCGACAACAACCTGAATGGGACGGCGAACACGGTCCGGGCCTTCGCTCCCAAGATGGTCGGCCGGCGAAAAGGCCGACTGATCCTGGTGTCGTCGATGCAAGGCAGGCACGGGACCAAGGATGCTTCGAGCTACTCGGCGTCGAAATGGGGCATTCTGGGGCTGATGAAGTCGGCCGCCATGGAACTTGGCGAGTATAACATCACCGTCAACGCCCTCATTCCAGGTCTCGTGGACACGCCGCTCACACGCTACGACAAGCGCCTGAGCGAGAGCATCGGCGAGACCGGTCGCAAGCCGCCGGAGCACCCGTCGCCGCAGGAGGCCTGGGACGTCAGAGCACCTACGGTGCCGCTGAAAGTCGGTTGGCTTCAGCCGGACGACATCTCGCCGGCGGCCGTGTTCCTGGCCTCCGACGCGGCCAACATGGTGACGGGAGCCGAGTACGAGGTGACCGGCGGAGACAGCGCGAAGGACGTCTAAGTCGAAGGAGGACAGGCTCAAGCCCAATGCCATTCGACAGCCGCCGCTTCCCGCTGCTTGGCCAGCCAGTCCTGAAAAATGGCATCCTGCAGCGCCGCGCGCGTCTCCGCGTCGAGGACGGCGCTCCATCGAGCCGCGACCTCTGCGAGAGCGAGGCTCCCACTTTGCTCGAAGGGACCCACGACCGCGCCGATATCGGCCTGCCGCACCAGGTGGTGGCAGTCGTGGGCGAAGCGCGTGCTGAGCGTAGCCCGCACGGATGTGGGGTCGGCACTGTCGCCGGCCGCAACACAGGCGGCGGCCGGCAATCCGACCTCACGGGCAAGGACCATCAGGCGTGCCGCTTGAGCCTGGTCGAGACCGCCGACTTCGAACACACAGAGCCGATCGTAACGGTCGCGGTGCAACTCGAAGTCATGTTCGTGCTCGTCCGCAAGCTTCTGCTTCAGGTGGCGGATCTTGACCGTTATGCCGAGCAGCGCTTCGAATTGCGTGAGCGTCAGGCCGGTGTCCTGAAGCCAACGCTGCATGGCGGCGGCCGTGAGGAGGCCTCGGCTCTGCCGAAAACGATCGGCAGCCTCCTGCAGCTCCGCGTCGACGATGGTCAGCTCCTCCTGGTGAACGGCGCGAAGCAGGATCTTCTGTTCAACGAGCTGGTCGACGAGGTCCGGATGGGACTGATGCTCCATCCGCAACATCCGTAGCGCTTCTTGGACGGTGACGCTCTCGCCGTCCACGGTCAGGACGTAGTTCGCGGCCCAATGCTGGGCGTGCGACACGGACCAGGGTACGCCGTCGTCCGCGCGCCAGGAGAGAGACAATGTCCCTCCTTCCGGGTGATCGATCAGCAGATCGTAGTCGGCATAGGCCGAGTCGGGCTCCCGATGCGCCACCAGCTCGGACCGCAAGCCGGGATGCGTGTCGCGCCACTCCGCCACTCGCGTCCGAGCGCGCGCGACATCACCATGGTTGGCGGGAAGGTCGCGGAGCAGGGCGATACCTTCCGATACGACGCGCGTGAATTGGCTCTGCATTCTCGGCCCCCTCAACCGGCGCCCGTCGCATCGTCGTGCGCGGCGCCCTGCCCAGCCAGAAAATTCGCGATGCTCTCTGCGATGGGCGCGCCCGTCAGATCCTCGATCCAGGCCCATTGGCCATTAGGATTGATTTCCAGAAACACATAGTCGCCCGCGGGCGTCAGGATCAGATCGATGGCGCCGTAGGTCAATCCGAGCTTCTCCATGAGGCGGAAACAGCGCACCGCGATCTCGTCCGGCAGCTGGTGGGGACTGTAGCGGACGCTCTCGTCGTCGACGTGGCGCCAGTCGTGGCGCGTGGCGCGGCTCTCCTGCGATGCGATCTCGACCGCGAAGACCTGCCGGCCGACGATCGTGACCCGCAGTTCCACCAGTTTCGGCACATAGGCCTGGAAGATCACGGGCGCATGCCTGACCGCCCTGTATCCGTGGACATCCCTGCGCGACACCGGACGGGTATAGCTCACCACATGGGCAGCGCCGTCGCGCTGGACATTGAAGGGCGCAAGCGACTTGCTGACCAACGGGGCGTCGCTTCGGCTGTGGAATGCCAGGAAATCCTCCGGGCGATTGGTGATGAGCGTGTCGGGCAGGAGAAAGCCGAGCTTGGCCGCCAAGGCAAGCTGAAGGACCTTGTTGCGAGCCCTCATGTCCGTCGCGGGCCTCGCCGGAAGCCAGCGGCAATCCAGGATCTCCCAGACCCCGGTCATGCAGCGCTCGCCCACGAGTTCGACGAAGCTCCGATGGGTGGGGTCGGCGACAGACGTGCCGGCTTGCGGCTTGCCGGGCCGCCGGTTCCACACGGCCGAGACCCCGGACAGATCGCAGACGCGGCCATCGACGTCGAGCAGGCACTGGGTGGTCCCCGAGCTGTCGAAGCCGAGACTCAGGCCGGCCTCCGCGGGGTAGCGGGCGGGATCGAACCAGAGATAGTCGAGGCCTCGCTGCTGAAGCTTCGATGCGACCATCGGCACGTGCGGGTCGTCGGGTTTGCTGAGGATGAGCAGCATAGGTTGAAATGCCTCAACATCCATCGCGCAGCGATCCTGCCGTTAAAGAACGGACAACACTAGCACGATGGAACGGTTACCTTGCCGACCGGCGTCTGCAGCCGGACGAACTATCGGAGCGGCCTCGCGGCGGAGACCGCTCCAACTCGGGTCGAGGACTACCGATCGGCGACGGCCTGGCGTCAGCGATCCGGCCTCATTCAGCAGTCGTCTTCACAGCCGCCGCTGCACGTCGAGCGGCCCGTCATCCGCATGCCGCCGGCCACGAACAGCACCTCATCCGCGTCGAGTTCGCGGAACGCCGGCTCCTTCGAGCCGAGAGCGGGGCCGGCGTTCTTGGCCGAGGCGTCGAGGTCGAGGATGACCAGCCGGCGGGACGCCGAGGGCAAGGCAGCCGCGGAGGTTTTCGCAAAGTTGAACATAGACCATCTCCATCTTGGTTCAGTTGGTGGGAGGAATCGGCAGGCTGATTGTTGGCCTGCGTCCGATGCGGGTGATCGAAGCGTCGCGACTGGGCGGCGCCGGTTGTCGTTCACCCGCTTCTCACCAGAACCCTAGGGTGATGCGACCGACCGATCTGTGATGTTGCTCACAGGATCCCGATGCCGATGCTTGCGAGGAGTGCCCTAAGTCTGCAGCAAGGTAGTGTGTTGAAGGGAGCACTGGCATACCGCGCCTCCGCCGAGCCGATCGATGCGCCTAGCTCTTCGGCTGGCTTTGCGCTCAACTGATGGTGGACGACTCAGGCGTGCGGCAGGCCATCATGGTGATATGTTCGTGGCGGCGATTGTCATGCGTCGCGGTTGGTTTGGCATATGTCGCGTTGATCGATCGAGCGGCAGCGACCGAAGCGGTGGCCGCGTTGCCGGTTAAGAGCGCATATAATTTTCTCAATCCGACTCCGGACGAGGCGCTCCGGGCCTTTACACCCGACCGACCGGCCCGGTCGAGCAGCCCGATCACGGTGGACGCGGGTCGGTTCCAGATCGAGAGCGACTTCCTGAACTACACCTTCAGCAACCAGGGGGGTGTCACCACCCACACCTACCAGGCAGGCGACCCTGTGCTGAAGTTCGGCATGACAGAGTTCATGGATTTCGAGGTGACTTTGGCAGGCTATGTCAATACGCGGTCAACGGACAACTCAACCGGAGCGACGACGTCTCGAGGTCAAGGCTTCGGCGATGTGACGCTCGCGACCAAGTTCAACCTGTTCGGCAATGACGGTGGAAAGGCCGCATTCGGCATCATCCCCTATCTGATCGTTCCCTCCGGCACGCGAAACGTCAGTGCCGGACAAGTAGAAGGGGGGGTGATCGCCCCTCTGACGCTGTCTCTGCCGCACGATTTCAGCATGACTCTTCAGACCGAAGCCGATGCCCTTGCCAACGAGAATGGGCCCGGTACGCATGTAAACTTCACCAATATCGTGAACATCAGTCATGAGATCCCAGGGGTCAAGGACCTGACGGGAACTGTCGAGTTCTACTCATCCGTAAGTTCTGAACGACACTCGTCCGATACTTACACCTTTGATTTGGCGCTGGCATATCTGGTTGAACCGAGTACCCAGCTTGATGTTGGCGCAAATATCGGGCTGAACCGAGGGGCGCCGGACCTTCAGGTCTATAGCGGCGTGGCTCACCGGTTCTGATGAGCCAGAGTGATTTCCCCCGAGGCGAGCCCGCATCGCAAGCTACTCGATCCCGTTCAACGCTTCCGCGGTGCCTGTCCCCGCGCATTCGTCGCGCACAAGGCCGCAATGGTCCTGCATACCTTGCTCCAAAACTCCGCTCGATCGGAGAAGTCGTTCCAGCAGGCCTTCTCGTGCTCGGCCTTGGCGAAGATTTCAGCCCTGCCGGGGGCGGACAACAGCAGCAGTCGAGCCAGCTCTTCAGGTGAGTCGATGAGTGATCCCTCGTCAAACTCTTCAACGTGTAGTATGGACAAAGCAAGACTTGACATCTCGACTTCTCCTGGATCGATGCGTAACAGCTCTGTCTTGATAAGAAGAGACGCCGATTGCTCACTGAAACAAATTTTAACCATAGCATAAGTCGGTGATGCTTCACCCGGATTGGGTTGGTGCAAGCGCGCACAGCAATCCCAGGCTGTAACTAGCTGGCGATGTCGCTGATGGTTGTTGATGGAAGTTCAATCTTGTGGGCAGAGCTAATAGGGTACGGATTGGTCCGTCAATTGCCGCCATGATGACGTGATATTTTTGCAATAGTTTTGGAACAGCTGTAAGCTCGGTTTGGCGACTAACCCATCGAGCACATGAGAAGAGCTCCGCACCGACTATGCTTTGCGTTACAAGGTCGGCAGCTTCGCTTACTGAGAGCAGCCGCCGACCAGCAGCGTTTCCAGAGGTGAGGGGCGAGCAGCCCGCTTAAAGTAGACCGCGGCCTTACACAGATCCGCCTCGCTCTTCTCACCACGATCGCGAGCGCTGCTCCCATGTCGAGCCGCCTGCGAGTGCCGAGTCAGCGCTCGAAAAAGAAGAACTCCGGGTGCGCCCTGCGCCAATCGGCGTGTTTGTCGGCGTTCTGCTGAAGCATCATGCCGAACCGAACGCAGGCCTTCCGGTCACCCTGATTGCAGAGCGCGTGGAAGCCAACCAACTGCGCCTCGCGGGCATCCTGGGCGGCAGCCGGCAACTGCGTCGAGCCCATGCTTGCAACCGCGAGCAGGACAATCGCAAATCCGCGTCTCACCATTTCAGCTCTCCTCAAGTCGGTGCCCCGCGCGCAACATGGAGCGGGTGAGCTTGATCGACCATGACTACGATCATCATGTGGCGTTCACATAGCGCAGCGGATCCAATCGCGCCGGCGGCCATGAGCAAAAGCCAGGCGCCGGGTCGACGGCGGCCTGGCTCGGTCGACGCCGGCGCGTTCTCCTCGCTAGCAGAGCCTCACCGGAACGCAGCTTCTCTGTGCCTGGCAGCGGGCTTCAGTCTCGCATGCGCGTGGTTCGGCAACAGCCTGATGATTCGTCTGACAATCCGCGCCTTGCAACCGTGATAGCGGCAATGCTGGCGCTCCCAGATGGCTTTGGTGCCACGATCCTCGTCGATCTGGACAAGCGGATCGACGCCAAGCGCACCCGTTGTCTCCTGGTCAGCCTCCGGATCAGGCCGCAGCGCGCGACCCTCGGTAGCAGTCGGGTCGTCCGGATCGGCATATCCTTGCCCTGGTACACCCGACAGGCCGCCGAACAATCCCCCGAACGGCCCTCCTGCCGCAGCATCCGAGTTCGCATCCGGCGCTGACGCCAGGGCTCGGGCTTCACTGTCGGAGGTATCCTCCAGTCCGGAGAACAGGCCGTTCGACGCTTCGGCATCGACGGACGACCCCCTGGAGCCTTGCGCGCGTCCGCCCAGGCCCGCACCGGTCGCATCCCCCGTCCCGCCGAGTCCGGCAAGGCCGCCGCCGAAGCTTCCATTCGCGGCGCCGCCGCTCCCGACCGAGACCCCGCCGCCCAGGCTGAGCCCACCGCCTGAAACTCCGGCGCCCGCGCTTCCCTGACCCAAGCCCTGACCCGTCGAGACGCCCGTCCCGAGCGAGACCCCGCCACCCAGGCCGCCCGCTCCAACCGACCCTCCGAGACCTGCGTTTCCCAGTCCTAAACCCTGACCCGTCGAAACACCGGTCCCGATCGAAGCGGCTCCGAGGCCGCCGGCATTGACGCCCGCGTTCGCGCCGACGCCGCTGTTGCCCGCCGTCGCGTTGATCCCGGTCCCGATCCCGGCCGTCCCCAGTCCCGTGGTGGCGGAAACACCTCCCGGACCGATCGAGGTGCCGGCGCCCAAGGATGTGTTGCCCAACCCGGTGCCGAGGCTTGCAGAGAGGCCGCCAGGGTTTCCGGATGCGCCGAGGCTGGCCGACGTTCCGGTGATCCCGGTATTCGCCCCAACGGAAATTCCTCTCGGACTTGCCGAAGCTCCGACACCGGTCGCCGAACCAGCGGTTCCGGCGCTCACACTCGACGCTGCGCCCTGGGGTCCGGCAGAGGTCGCAAAGCCTGCCGAATTACCCGCCACCCCGGTACCCGCAGCCGCGGAGACGCCGCTCGGGCTCACCGCTGCTCCGACGCTCGTTGAGGTGCCTGCCCCTCCGACAGCGCCATTGGCCGATGCCCCTTGGGGCCCGGCCGCAACGCTTGCGGCGGCTGAATTCCCGATCGCGCCTGCACCTGCAGTTGCGGAGACACTCTGAGTTCCGACGGATTGACCCACCGTTCCAGCGCTCACACCAGTGGGCGCGGTCCTGGATCCCGTCGCGGTTCCCGCCGTCGCCGAGGTGCTTGCTGGCGCAGAACCGGCGCCCGTCGGAGCACTTCCGGAAATCCCGGACGGACCGACGGTGGCTCCCGCGCTAGGCGCCCCTGTTGTGCTGGTCATCCCCGTCCCCACGACACTTCTGGACAAGCCCGGCCCCGAAACGCTGGCCGCACCGTTGCTGGTCGCCGGTGCACTGCTTCCGGTGCTGGCCGACGCATTGGTACCCGAGGCGTTGCCGGTGCTGGCGCTGCCAGCGGCCGACAGGCCACCTCTGCCGGCTGAGATCGATGCGCCGACACTGGAACTTCCGACGCTGGCGGCCGCCGATGCCCCGCCGCCCACCGCACTGCCGACGCTGGCCCCACCCGAGCGACTGCCACCGTTCCCACTCAAGCCGCCACCAAGCCCCGCACCGCTCGCCAAACCATTACTTGCAATGAATGCTGAGTACGCGACGACGGAGCCAATCAGCAGAGTCTTGGTTCGTCTTGGATCGCCAGAACGCAACAAAATCATCGCAGCCCCCCAATGCATTGTGCGACCCTAACTGAGACAAGGCTGCAGAAGTTCTGTCATGAATCGGGTAAATCTCAAATTTGGACAGTCGAAGGCGGGATTGTCATTCGTTTGAATGATAGGTACGTCGCCTAGATCGGGGACGGGTCGATCTATTCTGCGATAGTCTGGTCGTTGACGGGCCGTCGCCCTGCCTAACACAATCGGAGTCGCCAGGTTGGAGTCGACCGAGAAGCTGAGCCACCATTGACTAAGTTGAGAGTGAGGTGCAGCATGTCGGCCATCGATGCCGCGGGTGGCCTCTCCTTCCGAATGAGGCCTGGCCGGCGCAAGGAAGCTGATCACGAAGAAGCCGCTTGCCGCCCGCCACGGGCCCGGGTGACGGATGCTGCAGGTCTATGGTGCTCCTGAACGGCTTCAACGCTCGGCCCGGGAGAGTCGCCTCGCTGGCGGCGATTTGTCTTTGGACATTGTGTCCGGCGCGATCATTCCGCCGAGCGTTCGGCAGGAGATCAGGTCGAACCAAGACGAAACCTTCGTCTTCAACGGCTGGAAAGCCGGTGTTTACGACAGCACGGGATCCGTATGCGAGAGTTCGCTGATCGATCGGGATTGGACCCGCGTGACGGTCGCTTTCGAGGCCGGGGAGGTCAGAGCCTTCGACCGGTACGATCTCGGAGGGGAGGCGGTCTACTGCGGACTTCTCTTCCATCATTTCGGCCACTTCCTGCTCGAGTCGACGAGCCGCTTGTGGTGGCCGTTGACCGAGGCGTTCACGGGCCTGCTGGTCTTTCAGAACACCCGGCCCGACAAGCCGCTGCCCGACTTCGCGCTGCGCTTTTTCGCGCTGCTCGGGATCGCAGACCGCATCCGCGTGGTGGATATCGCCCTCGGGTTCGACCGGGTCATTGTCCCTCACCGGTCGTTCATCATCCAGGCTTCGGTCCACCCGTCCTTTCTGATCCCGTTCGCCCGAGCCGGCGCGGCGGCCGAACGCCAACGTCCCTGGCGGCCGTTGGACGACGCGCGGGAGAAGGCGGGTGTGTACTTGTCGCGCACGCACTATACGAAGCGCCGAGCCTTGGGGGAGCGCCGTTTGCAGCAAGCCCTTGCGGCTGAGGGTTTTTGTATCCTGCACATGGAGGAACTGCCGCTCGAACAGCAGATCCTCGCCGTCCGGCGCTTCGCCACCGTCGTCGGCATCGCCGGTTCGGCGTTTCACAACATCTTGTTTTCTTCGCAGCCCAAGACATGCATCTACATTTGCAAGGACTACAATATCAACTGCAATTTCTTCATGGTCGACGAGATCATGAGAAACGAAGCGACATATCTATACAACGGATGCGCGATGGAGACGGAGCCAGAGTTGTCGAACCAGGAAATCTTTGACATGTATCTGGACGAGCGGAAGCTTGACATCCGGAAGCTCTCATTCTTCCTGACGAGGATCGGTGTGTTGTCCCACCCATTTTGAAAGCTGCGGCCGATTAGCCAATGCCGGCTGCCTTTGGAAGAGCGATCCCCTGAAGATGCACCCACAATGCGTCGTGTCCAAACGACAGACTCGTGCTAGAGCTTACCCAAGCACCAGGATCCGGCAGGCATGGCGACCATCGGCGAAATCGCGCTTGGGATCTGCGCCGGCCTCGGGATCATCGCGGCAGTGGCTTGGTTCGCCTTCCGACCCTACCTAGTCCATCCCGCCCGTAAGCCGCGGATGCCAGACGCGATCGAGCAGCCCGACGACACCTACGGCGGCGCGGGTCTGTGGTCCTGATCGACGATCGCGCGCGAGATGTCGTCCGACACTCCCACGTCGGGCTCGTGATTGAGGCTGCCGGCTGGCCGATCAGCCCACGATGAACTGCGCGAAGCCTGCTACGCCAATTGCGAACAGGAACGCCATCGCTCCCAAAACGATCACATCGGTCCGGTCCATCAGCAGCTCCAGGTTTGTCCACCGAATTAGCTTCAAATGAGTTCATGAAGTCTTTCCGTCTGCGACGCCGAGCGGCTTCGAACAGATAGACGTCGCCCGCTCTGGCGCGCGCACCCGTCAATCTTGCGACGGCGTAGACTGGTCAGGTGCGACGGAGAGCGCCACGACCGAAGACCTACTCTCTAAATTGTTTGTATCTTCAAACTGTGGATGCGAGATCGCAAAAGCCGCAGCAAGATCACTCGATGCTTGACACCGACCTGATCTGAACATGTCTGAAATCTCGACCTCCCCTAAGCCACCTGGACTTGACAGCTCACTCAAGTTCAGGGCCATCGACAAGCTGGTGTTGGCCGTCGCGGCCGTGGCGCTCGCCTGGACCGCCGTCTTGCTGGCCGCGGGGTTCTGACTACGGCTCCGGCTCAACCAGATGGATGAGCCTCGTTCCTGATTCGCATCTGATTCGTTCGTTAAAAAGCAGCTGCCCGGTCGTTGGGGCCAGGTTGCTATCCAGAGCGGGAAGTGCCTCAACGACAACGGACGAAGCAGCCTCACCGGTTCGGCGACGTCCTGGGTCGCGACGCCATCGGCGATCCCGCGGATCGTGGATTGCCGTCCGGCGCCGTACGATGCCGTTCGACGGCGTTTGTTGCTTGCGCGTGCGCATGGTATCTGTGCGGGTGATGCCGGCATTGCCGGGCGGCTGGCCCGCCCTTTGGGCGATCCCGGTCCGTACCCTCGTCTCGGGTTTGCTGCCCCATCCACCACGGGCCATTGCTCAAGCCGACATCCCGCCTGATGACCCAGAGCCAGCTGACCTTTCGAGATCCTCCCGTCTCTAGCGGCGGCTACCAGGCGCTCGCCGCCATCGCCAAGACGATGGGGTACCAGGTCACGGCGCAGCAGATCATGCACCAGATGGGCGTGGGCCGGCGCACTCCGGGCACGGACGACCTGATCCGGGCCGCGAAGCTCATCGGTTTGCGCGTCCGCGTCGTCACGGGCGCCGACGAACCGAAGCTTCGGTCCGTTCCGGTCCCGGCGATGATCAAGCTGAACGACGGCAGCTGGCACATCTTCCGGGGCGAGATGGCGGGTGATCTGTTCCGCCTGATCGACCCGATCGAGCGCTGCACCGTCGACCTGACCATCGCTCAATTGCTGGAGCGGTTCGGCGGCGAGGTGATCCTCGTCGCCAAGGACTTGGGTCACGCCGCCGAGGGCCTCGGCTTCGGCATCAGCTGGTTCGTGCCGCTGATCAAGCGCTACAAGCGCCCGATCGCCCAGATGTTGATGGTCTCGTTCTTCGTCAACGTGCTGGCGCTGGGCTATCCGCTGTCGTTCCAACTCGTGGTCGACAGGGTGCTGCCGCACAAGAGCTATTCGACGCTGATCGTGATCCTGTGTGCGCTGCTCATGCTGACCGCGTCCAATGCGATCTTCTCCTACTTGCGCCAGTATCTGCTGCTGCACACCGCCAACCGGATCGACGTCGAGCTCGGATCCAAGCTCTACGCGCATCTTCTGCACCTGCCCATCTCCTATTTCGAGGAACGAGCCGCCGGCGTCATCGTGACCCGGGCGCGCGAACTGCGCTCCATCCGCACTTTCCTGACCGGGCAGGCCTTGCTGACCTGCGTCGACCTGCTGTTCATCGTCGTCTACTTCGCTGTCCTCTACATCTATTCTCCGATATTGACGTTGGTCGTGCTCGGCAGTCTCCCGTTCTATGTTCTCGTCGGCTTTTTCATGCGCCCGGCGTTGCGACGTCTTCTCAAGGGCAAGTTCAGGGCCTGGGCCTCGGGCCAGCAGCTGATGCTCGAGAGCATCGTTGGGATCCAGACCGTCAAGTCTTCGGCGGTCGAACCCTTGTTCGAACGCAAGTGGGAGGAGCGCCTCGCCTCGTTCGCGCGGGCGAGCTTCGACGCCATCATGCTCGGCGTGAAGGCAAAGACGCTGGTCAAGGCCTTTTCCAGGTTCACCTCGGCGGCGATCTTGCTGCTGGGCGTTCTGGCCGTGATGGGCGGCACCATGACGGTCGGCGGACTGATCGCCTTCAACATGATAACGCGTCTCATCGCGAAACCGATCATGCGGGTGTCGCAGCTCTATCAGGACTTCCAGGAGGTACAGGTCTCGATCGAGCATGTGGCCGACATCTTCGATGCCGCGGTCGAGCGCAGCGACGGCGCCAGCACGCCGGGGAC
>JAVHMZ010405632.1:0-18319 GCA_034782995.1 Amazona versicolor
GGGCTCGACCTCGTGCCGGACGTCAGCACGCCTCGGCGCTTCGGCTGGGACGAGACGACCTGGACGCGCAGCGGCTACGGGCGGCAGGGAACGCCCAGGCACCACGTCGTGGCCGTCGACTACGGCATCAAGCGCAACATCCTGCGCCTGCTGGCCGGTGCGGGCTGCCGGGTCACCGTGGTGCCGGCCACAACGTCGGCCGAGTCGATCCTCGCCCTGGCGCCGGACGGTGTGTTCCTCTCGAACGGTCCGGGCGACCCAGAGGCGGTGGGACGCTACGCCGTGCCCGTCATCCGGGAACTCGTGGCTCGCAAGGTGCCGACCTTCGGCATCTGCCTCGGTCACCAGATGCTGGCTCTGGCGATGGGCGCCAAGACCAAGAAGATGCACCAGGGCCACCACGGTGCCAACCATCCGGTGAAGGACCAGGCCACCGGCAAGGTGGAGATCGTCTCCATGAACCACGGCTTCACCGTGGACCGCGCGACCCTACCCGCGCCGGTGAAGGAGACCCACGTCAGCCTGTTCGACGGCACCAACGCCGGCCTCGCGCTGAAGGACATGCCGGCACTGATCCGCGCGCTGGAGGATGTGGCGCGCGCGTGAGGCGGCACGCTCAGCGGTCGGCGTCGGCGAGGAAGGCGCACTCGGCCGCGATTTCTATTTCCGGGTCATCAGTTATGGCGCATTACCCGCCTTTACGGTGCTTGCTACGCAATTTCCGTCCATCGGACGGTTTCTGACTTCTTGGGCCACACCGACGCTCGAAGCGCTTAAGTGATCGGGAAGCGCCTTGTTCGGCCTAGCTACCTAATCGCACGACCCCGAGCAAGAAAAAATCTGTGTGTGCCGCTTCGGAGCTTTTCAAGAATTTGATTTGCAGTAATCACGAACACTCAACGCTTCCCTTGACGGGCTGAAACCTTCATCCGTGACTCATCCGTCGAGAAGCACGATTGCAACTCCTAGCGGTTCTCTCTGTGGATCCGTTTTTTCTCGCGCAACACTTCGCTTGACGGGCCAAGCAGCAGGCCTAACAGCGTTTGGTGGCTCGGCGATTTTCTGCTTCCGCGTTTCTAAATTCTTCCCGGCCCTGGCGAGGTTCGGCTTTCCCGCCATCCCGACGGACCGTCGTTCATGTTTCGCTAGCTCCTTGGCGGTTCCCCCCGAAAAAAGCACACTCTGCATCGTTCGAAAAGCGCGGTGAGTACACGGCAAAGCTCACCAAAGGCGCACACGTTTACGTCGAAGGCGAGATTCGCACCCGCAAGCACACACCCTCTGGCAAAACAGCGGAAACAAGAAGTCGATCATCGAAGTGCGCCGAGACTTTGTCGTCAAGATAGAACGCTCGAAGAAAGCCGAATCGAGCGATTCTCAATCCTGTTTCTGATACAACCCTCTGAACCGGCGAACCGGAGGGCATTCGCAATCCACATAGTCCTCAAACGAGATTTGCCGTAAGCCAAGTCCCAAAAGCAGATCCAGCTCGCCGCGTATCAACGGCCATGGCATTTGACCTTCCGGATCATCTTCTTCGCGTCCTCGCGTGACGACAAACAAGTATCCTTGCTCTCGAACTAAGCCTGCAAGACACTTGATTGCTTGCCTGCGTAAGTTCGCTGGAAGTGTCTGGAGCGTGTAGCACTCAATTACAAAATCAAAGCACTCACACCATTGCGGTGGTGCATTCAACAGATCCGCAGTTTGGTATTCGACGTCGCTGGCCGGAAATCTCTGCTTACACACTTGAATAGCGGACTCTGAAATGTCAAAAGCAGTTACTCGGAACCCCCATTTTGCGGCTTGCTCGGCGTCGTCTCCGAGCCCGCAACCGACAATTAGCGCCGTCCTACCTGAGCTCGGGATGGAATGAGTTTCCCATAACTCGGTCAAGTTCGGATTTGCTTCGTAATCCGCCCAAGGAATTTTGGTCTTGCCGTCTACCGCTTCTCGATAGAGTTGCTCGAACCACGCGGTAGGAGCTCCCTTGGTCAAGTACTCCGCCGCAAGCTGCCTTGCCCGAGCTCGTTGTTCCATTCGCCAAAACTCTATCAAATAAAGAGTCGAGGACGGGAAGAATGGATCAAGTCTCAGCGCGGGCTGAACTCGGCTTACCATTGGGTTTATGAGCAAGATCGACGACGAGCACAGGAACAGAATCTCTAGCGAAGAATTCGCGTTTCCCAAGGAGCGGAAGGAACCGATTCACGATGCCGCGCACGTCCGGAATGCGATCGCTCGCTTCAACCAAGTTGAAGGCGTGACGGAAGAAGAGCGCGACCATGCCTGGCAGCGGATCAAACGCGCTGCCACCAAGTTTAATGTGGAATTGCACGAGTCGAACTGGCGTGAGCTAGCGCACAAGCGGAAGTAAATTCCGATCGAGACTGGTCGACCTGAATGCCTTTTCGGCGGGTCAGGCAATCTCTGACTCTTGTTCGGATGCCAGTGCGGACAGAGTCGCCAGACTAGCAGGAAAGACAGGCGGCCGCGCCATTCCCGACGACTCATTCCATCCAAGGAAGAAACCGAGTGCGGGACCACAGATCCTGCCTTGGCATGGTCCCATTCCGGCTCGCGTGTGAAGCCGTGCACTTCTAGCGTCCAAACACGATCCCACCGCTCCGAAGCTTACGTCCTCGCACCGGCAAATCAGGGTGTCATCTTTAGGCAAGCTCTTCAGTTCGTCGCGCAGTGTGAAACACGCGGCAAGATGGTCTGCAAAACAATTTTGTTTTCGGCGTTGAGCGAAATGTCTTCGCGCATGATCTGTTTTATCCACTGCGGTAAACCCGGCAATCTGACCTTCAATCAAGCTGCGATCGAAACCGCCAATACCCGTCGGTTCGCCTGCGCAATATACGCCGGACACCGAGGAAGTCTGCCATCGATCCACCTCTACGAATCCGCTACGCAATTTGCAGCCGAGAACAGCGGGTAACTCGATGTTCGGAACCAGACCGAATCCACACGCGACGTAATCGCAAGCAATCACGCGCGTGCCGGATGGGGTGTGATCGGGTCTCACGCGGATTTGACAGCGGCTTCGATGGACGATGTGAAGGAGTTCTTTCGGAAATACTACGTTCCAAACAATCTGTCCCTCCACGATCACTGGCGACTTTGATCCGGCTGAGGCGAAACGGCTGATCGAAAAGTATTTCGGCCCGATTCCGCCCGGACCTCCGCTCGACCGTCCGGTCCGCTGGCTTCCGAAGCTGAACGGCGAGAAGGTAGTAGACACGACAGATCGCGTCGCTCAGGAGCGAGTTTGCTTCAATTGGCCGAGTCCCGCGTTTTTCGACAAAGGCGACGCTGAGCTGGACCTGCTGGCGACGATTCTTACGGATGGAATCACATCGCGGCTTTATCGCGCGCTGATCTATGACAAGCAACTCTGTTCCGATGTGGTCAGCTATCAGCAGTCGCTGGAACGGGCAAGCGTCTTTGGGCTGTATGCAACTGCGCGAGAAGGCGTGCCGCTGTCACAAGTGGAAGACGTGGTGAACGCCCAAATCAACCGGCTCGCAAAGGAGGGTCCCACCGGGGAGGAACTGGACCGGGCGAAAGCCAAGTGGGAATACGGCTACATTTCCGGACTGGAAAGAATCGGTGGGTTTGGCGGCAAGGCGGACTATTTGAACGAACATAACGTCTATCTCGGAGACCCGAATCGGTTCCAATCGGATCTCGGCCGCCATCACGAGGTGACGGTTGCACAGATTCGGGACGCAGCTTCTCAGTGGCTCAACACTCCCAATCGCCTGTTGATCCGAGTTCATCCGGAAGTTGCAGGTCGGGAGAACACGACAGCAATCGATCGCTCGAAGCGTCCCACGCCTCAAGCAGATCGGCCATTCGAGACGCCGAAGGTTCTCACGGACAAGCTGCCGAACGGAATCGATGTGCTCGTAGTGGAGCGGCACGACTTACCGAAGGTGGCAGTCACAGTGGTGTCACGTGCCGGCAAGGTAGACGAGGCTGCAGGCAAAGACGGATTGGCCGACTTCGTGGCGGACACAATGAAGTACGGGACGGTGTCCAAAAGCGCAGTGCAGATCAAAGAAGGGCTTGCTGCTTTGGGGACGAGCGTGAACGGCTTCGGCGGTGTGGAGGAGAGCTCAATCGGATTTGAGGTTTTGAAGCCGTCGCTACGCCCAGCCTTAGCCATCTTCTCTGATATAGTGCTGCATGCCAGCTTCCCGCAGAGTGAATTTGCGCGCGAGCAGAAGCTGCGAGTGGATTCCTTACAACAGGAATCGAAGGACGCCGACGCACTTTCCCGCCGCATCGGACCGGGTTTGGTCTTCGGCGCGGATCATCCGTATGGACGGGTGCATCGAGGGCTCCCTTCGACCGTTGGCGCAATGACCCGGGAGGATCTCGTCCAGTTTCATCAAAGCTACTGGAAGCCGGGGAGTTCGGCTGTGATCTTCGCCGGTGACATCACGCGCGCGGAAGCCGTTGCTTTCGCAAAAGAGTTCTTGGCGCTTGGTCAGGCGGCGCGGCGCAGACTGCAGTGATACCGCCCGTCGAAGCAAAGCAGAAAGCGCGCGCATACGTCGTGGATCGGCAAGATGCCGCGCAGTCGCTGATTCTACAGGCGCTGCCCGCCATTCCTCGATCGTCGGAGGATTACTATGCGCTTGAACTCGCCGATACGGTCTGGGGCCACGGCTTCAAAACGCGACTGAATCTGAACTTGCGCGAAAAGAAGGGCTACTCTTACGGCGTGTTCTCCGCGGCGTCTGCCTTCGGTAAAGGCGGTGAGTGGGTGGCCTTCGGCGGCGTGCAGACGGACAAAACGAAGGAATCGCTTGCCGAGTTCCGGAAGGAGCTGAACGGGTTGGCTGGCGATAAACCGATTACCGAATCAGAGCTGAAGGATGCCAAGGCCTTCCGCATCCGCGCGTACGCACAGCAGTTTGAGACGGTGAGCCGGATCAGCAATCAGGTAGCGGATCTGTGGACTCTCGGTCTGCCGATGACGGAGCTGGAGCGCGAGCCGCGCGAACTCGAGAAACTTACGCTGCGACAGGTGAACGCGGTGGCGCAGAAATACGCACGGCCGGCGCAGTGCGCGCTGCTGGTTGTGGGAGATCGCCGGAAGATCGAGAAGGGCATGCAGGAATTGGATCTCGGGCCGGTCACGTATCTCGATGTCGAAGGCAAGCCGGTTGCACGCTGAAGGAGATCACTATGCTGAGCAAGAACAACATCGTTGCATTTGTTCCGATTCGCGATGCCGAGCGGGCGCGTGCTTTTTACGAGGGAGCGCTCGGGCTCACCTTCGTGAAGGATGACGGGTTCGCGTTGGTTTTCGACGCCAATGGTGTGATGCTGCGCCTGGCGAAGATGAAGGAGGTAACACCCGCTCCGTTTACCGTGCTCGGCTGGGAAGTGGCCAACATTGAAACTGCGGCGGCCAGCTTGCGGGACAAGAACGTGACGTTCGAACGGTACGGGTGGGCCGATCAGGATGACATGGCGATCTGGACTGCGCCGGATAAGTCGGCACGCGTGGCTTGGTTTAAGGATCCGGATGGGAACACGTTATCGATTTCGCAGCACATGTGATGAGATGCGGCCGTAGCGGACATCTGGGAAGTATGAGGTCATGAGGGTTATTGATGGCCGGGGCAAGCGGGCCCGGGTTCCCTTTTGACCGGATTAGCGGAAACGTAACGCGTCGGCCTTGGCGTGAATGCTCGATTGGAAGCAGTCGCGTAATTGGCTCACCGTGCCGGGTGATCGTAATTCCCTCGCCAGGAATGGTGTCGACCAGCGTGAGCAAACGCTGACGTACCTGACTGATGTCGAGTTCCACACGAGCATCGTACACGCTCCTACGATAGTTCGCTACCGCGGTCTCTCGGCTACATTAGTTTTATGCGGAACGAATTTACCGCGATAGTTGAAAGAGATGGACCGTTGTACATCGCGTACTGCGCCGAAGTGCCGGGAGCCAATGGGCAGGGAAGCACTCGGGAGGAATGTTTACGAGATCTCCGCGAGGCAATTGCTTTAATCCTGGAACACCGGCGGGAAGACTCGATGCGTGCTATTCCGCCGGACGCTGAACGAGAGCTTGTTGTGATTGGATGAAGCGTGAGGTCTTGCTGCGGCATTTGCGGGCGAGTGGGTGCGTGCTTCGTCGCGAAGGCAAAGAGCACTCGCTATGGGAAAACCCGCAAACTGGTCACGCGGAAGCCATCCCTCGTCACGTCGAGGTTTCGAATCTGCTTGCGCGGCGAATCTGCCGACGCCTATCCATTCCCGATCCTCCCGGTTGAGCGGTGGTTCAAAGATCACATCACCGGCTCCGCAATATCCTCAGCCCGATTTTCGAACTTCGTCATCGCGTGCAGATACACCAGGTCGATCTTGCCAATCGGGCCGTTGCGCTGTTTGGCGACGATAAGCTCGGCGAGTCCACGGAGGTCTTCGCGGTCGCGCTTGTACACCTCTTCGCGGAAAATGAAGGCAACCAGGTCGGCATCTTGCTCGATGGATCCGGACTCGCGCAGGTCGCTTAATTGCGGGCGGTGATCGCCTTGCCGCGTTTCCGGGGCGCGGCTGAGTTGCGACAAAACGAGCATCGGGCAGTCGAGTTCTTTGGCGAGTAGTTTCATCCCGCGCGAGAGTGCGCTCACCTCCTGAACGCGGTTTTCGAAACGTCCGCGGCCGCTCATCAACTGCAGATAGTCCACGATGACCAAACCGAGCTTCTGTCCATTCTGTTGCTGCACGCGCCGCAGCTTGGCGTGCATGTCCATCAAGTTCACGCCGGCGGTGTCGTCGATGGAGAGCGGGGACGCGACGAGATGGTTTGCTGCGTTCCGGAGCTTCTGACGTTCTGATTCGTTGAGATAACCGGAGCGGAACTTGTGGCTGTCGACATATGCCGAGGAACAGAGCATGCGTGTGAGTAGCGAATCGTTCGACATCTCGAGCGAAAAAATCGCGACCGGAAGCGCGAGTTTACAGGCGACGTGATGCGCGATGTTAAGAGCTAGGGCGGTCTTTCCCATTGACGGGCGGGCGGCGAGAATAATCAGTTCGCCCGCATGGAGTCCTCCCGTCATCTCGTCAAGTCTGGTGAAGCCGGTGCTGACTCCTTTGATGCGTTTGCTCGGGTCGAGAAAAGCGTTGATCCCGCCCTGGTAGTTCTGAATGATTTCCTGTGGGCTGAGCAGACCGCTATTGAGCTGCGATTCGCCCAGGCGGAGTAACTGCTCTTCGGCGCTCAGGAGGATCTGGTGCGGGTCTTCTTCGGCGATGAGCGCGCGCGTCATGAGCGCGTTCGCGGTCTCTACAATGCGGCGTAGGGTCGACTTATCGCGGATGATTTTGACGTAGCCGGTCAGGCTGGGAAGTCTCGGGAGTCCGTCGTCGAGCGAGACCAGATAGGTCAGGCCGTCGACGGACTCGAGCTCGTTCCAGCGCATCAGCTCGTTGGCCAGCGTGATGCGGTCAATGCGCTCGCCGCGTTCGTGCAGGTCGAGCATGCGCTTGTAGATTTTGCGATGCTTCTCCAGAACGAAGTCTTCCGCACTGACTTGCCCCGCGACTTCGATGAAAACGGCGTCATCGAGCAGCACCGATCCGAGAACCAGCCGCTCGGCATCCACGTTTGAAGGAAGACCTTTTTCCAGAGCAACGGAGGAAGGCGACATGAAACGAACTCTGCTAACGTATCAACGGCTCGGACGCCTGAGTGTGGAAGCGCGCGAATAAAACTGTGCATCCGCAAACCGCGCTAAGTCTTTGCGGTACTATGCATGGCTCTCCTTGCCCAAGAAATTTGCAAAAATATCCACAGCGCATTAGAAAACATTTTACCGCTGTCTTGTTTTGATTGAAGCACTAGCTGTCATCGAGGCGAAACGAAACATTGGTACCGTGAACTCCATGCGACCGATCCCGCTTGCCGCGCTCTTCGCTCTGGCCATTTCGAGTTACAGCGTTCAAGCCCAAACACCTGGCCGCCCTAAACTCGTGCTCGTGATCGTTGTCGATCAGTTCCGTTACGACTATTTAACGCGCTTTCGCGACGACTACAAAGGCGGAATCGCCAGACTGCTGCAACATGGTGCAGTGTTTACGAACGCTCGTTACGGCCAGTTTCCGACCGTAACTGCGGTCGGCCATAGTGTGATCATGACCGGAGCGCCTCCAGCGATGAGCGGGATTGTGGGTAACGCCTGGTATTCGCGTGAGGAAGGGCGAATTGTAACGAGCGTGTGTGATGACTCCTACGAGACGGTTGGGGCGCCAGCGCGCGCCGGAGTTATGGCAACGGATGGTGTGAGCGGTGAAGTGCGGGATTGCACGGATGCGAGCCCTGCATCGCCTAACCGGATGATCGTGGACACCGTGGGTGACGAGCTTCGGGTGGTGAGCGAACAGTCGAAAGTATTCGGAATCTCCCTCAAACCCCGAAGCGCCATTCTCCCTTCGGGACATATGGCGAATGGCGCGTTCTGGTTCGATGACTCCGGGGCTTTCGTTAGCAGTACCTTCTACGCGCCCGAGCTTCCGAAATGGGCCAGCGATTTCAACGGAGCTGCGCCCGCTGATCAGTATGCCGGCAAGGAGTGGATGGGGACCAAGTTTGGAAGCGGGACAGAGTTGTATCGCGCCATACCGGCCAGCCCTTGGGGCAACGAGCTGATCGAAAGCTTCGCCGAAGCCGCAATCGAAGGAGAGCAGCTTGGCAAGCGCGGAGTCACTGACGTGCTGACAATCAGCTTTTCTTCCAACGATTACGTCGGTCATCGCGTGGGCCCGGACGATCCGCAGGTTCGCGATATGTCGATCCGAACCGACCATACTCTGGATCGGCTATTTCACTTTCTCGAGTCGCGAGGTGTTGCCTTATCGGATGTGCTGGTCGTGTTTTCAGCCGATCACGGAGTTGCGCCGCTTCCGGACAAGAATATGGAACGGAAGATGCCCGGGAACCGCATGTCGGCTGGCACGATGACGCAGGCCGTGCAGGACGCACTCACTGAACGCTTTGGCGCCGGAAATTGGCTCATCGAAAAGAACGTTGAATACGTGATCTATCTGAATCAGGATCTAATCCGGGCGAAGAAGCTGACTACCATTGAAGTGCATCGCGTGGCAGCTCAGGCGCTTGAATCGAGGCCTTACGTTTTTCGGGTTTACACGCGCGAGCAGCTAGCCGACGGGGTTGAAGGAGATCGCATTGCGCGGGCCATGATGAACGGATTCTATCCGAGGCGAAGCGGGGACTTATTCGTGCTGCTCGATCCCTATTGGTTGTTTTCGATGTCCGGCACCACGCATGGATCACCGTTCAACTACGATACGCATGTGCCAGTGATTTTCATGGGACCGGGCGTGCGGCCGGGGCGCTACCATGAGAACATCTCGATCACGGACATCGCGCCGACGTTGAGCACCTTACTCAATATCGAGATGCCGGCCGGCGCGGACGGCAGGACGTTGACCGAAATGCTGGGTTCCGGTAGAGCTGAGCAACAATAGATAGCGAGGAAAACGATGAATATCCGTCCACTACACGATCGCGTGGTAATCAAGCGTCTCGAAGAAAACGAAACCCGTCAGGGGAGCATTATTATTCCAGATAGTGCGAAGGAAAAGCCCCAGCAGGGTGAAGTCGTTGCAGTAGGCTCCGGCAAGCGCGACGAGAAGGGTGAGCGTGTCTCGCCCGAAGTGAAGAAGGGTGACCGCATCTTGTTCGGTAAGTATTCCGGCTCAGAGATCAAACTCGATGGCCAGGAGTACGTGATCTTCCGGGAAGATGAAATCCTGGGTGTTGTCGAATAGGGTGGACGTGGCGTGATACGCTCTTAGTCAACCAACCAAGGAGTGTAATCAAGAATGTTCTCAAACCGGACCGCGCGTGCGGGCCTGTTTTCGCTTGTTTTGTCCGGCTGCGTTTTGGCTGTATCAGGGGCGGCCTTTGCGCAGGTAAAGGTGGGAGTCGTCGACATGCGGCGGGCTATCCTTGAGACCGCGGAAATAAAGAAAGCGTCGGCTGATCTCGAGGCGAAATACAAGCCCCGTCAAGAGCAGGGGCAGCAACTGACCAAGCAGATCCAGGATATTCAATCGCAATTGCAAAGCGGACAGGGAAAACTAGCCCCGACGCAAGAGGCAGACCTTCAGGCGCAAGGGCAGCGCCGCCAGCGCGAGTTGCAGCGTTTATCTGATGACTTGCAGGCCGATGTGGATCGCGATCGCAACGAGGTCTTGGGAAAAGCGCAGCAAGCGATGCAGCTGGTCGTGAAAAAGCTTGCCGAAGACAAGGGTCTGGACGTAGTCGTCGACAGCGGAAACACGGTGTATTTCAAAACGGCGCTCGACCTGACGACCGACGCCATCACTGCCTACAACGCAACGCACCCGGCGAAGTAGTCCGCGCACCGGAGCCATTGATGTCCGGTTACCTCGAAGAGTACGGCGCAGGCGAGGAGAAGAAAGAGAACCTCGTTCGCAATTCGATCGTGATCGCCTTAGTCGCCTTAATTCTATCCGTTTTGCTGATCTACTTATTGCGGACCTATCACCAGGTCAGTATCACAAAGAATTTCCTCGCGCACGTGAAAGCCAAAGACTACACCGGCGCCTATACAGTTTGGTCCTGCGCGGCTTCGCATTCTTGCAAAGATTACACGTACCTGAAGTTTCTGGAAGACTGGGGACCGAATAGCTCGGGCGCGAACAATCCGACCTTAAAGATTGCCGATAGCGAAAGTTGCGGCAAGGGAGTCATTCTCACCGTCAATGTCGCACCGGAACGGCAGGAGAAGTTATTCGTGGAGAAAGGCAGCGATGGTCTCAGCTTCTTCCCGCTTCCGGTATGTCCGGGCAAAGGCCCGTGGGCAATCATGATTCATCGCACGGTCGGGCGTCTGCGCCAAGCGTTCTACTAGCTCGTATCGTTTCAGGTGTGTTTGCCGCGGAGATAAACTAGGGACAGCAAAATGAGTGCCATCACCACTACTAGCGGCGCGGGACTGGAAGGCGTCATTGCCGGCGAATCGGAAATCTGCTACATCGATGGCTACGAAGGCGTTCTCAGTTATCGTGGCTACAACATTCATGATCTAGCCGAACACGCCACCTTCGAAGAAGTTATTTACTTGCTGTGGGAAGGGGTGCTGCCCGCGCGGGGTCAACTTTCTGAATTGAAAGAAAAGCTCGCCTCAAGTGGCACGCTGCCGACCCCGGTCATTGATTTCCTCCGATTGAATCCGAAGGCACTGCCCATGGATGTGCTGCGGACCGCGGTTTCCATGCTGAGTCTACATGATTCGCAAGCTCGGGAGATGTCTCCCGAAGCCAACAGCGCGAAGGCGATCCGCCTGATATCACAAACTTCAGCGATCGTCGCTGGATACGAACGGCTGCGTAACGGGAAAGATCTGATCGCGGCGGATCCTTCCTTGGGTTTTGCCGCGAACTTTCTGTACACCCTGACCGGATCGAAGCCGGACGAGGTGATGGAGCATGCGTTCGATGTAGCCCTGATTCTGCATGCCGATCACGAGCTGAACGCGTCGACCTTCGCCGCGCGCGTAACGGCGGCGACGTTGTCCGATATCCACTCTTCGATTACGTCCGCGATTGGCGCTTTGAAGGGTCCGCTACACGGCGGCGCGAACGAAGATGTTATTCGGATGTTGCTCCAGGTAGGCGATCCTGAGAAGGCTGTAGAACGCGTACGCACCATGTTGACGAACAAGGTGAAAATCCCCGGGTTTGGCCACCGCGTTTACCGGACCGAGGATCCTCGAGCCTCCCACCTGCGCGTTCTTTCGGAAGAGTTGGGCAAGCGAACGGGGCACGAAAGGCTTTATCAGATGTCGTGCCGCGTGGAAGAAACGGTGAAGGCCGAGAAGAAGCTAAATCCGAATGTCGACTTTTACTCAGCAAGCACTTACTATTCGCTGGGAATCCCTATCGATCTTTTCACTCCGATTTTCGCGGTGAGCCGGATGTCGGGTTGGACGGCGCATGTTCTGGAACAGTATGGGAATAATCGGCTAATACGACCGCGCGCGGAGTACAAAGGAAACGCGGATGGTATGCAGTGGACTCCGCTGAACGAGCGGGAGGAAACCGCTCATGCAGGAGCGTGATTTCTTTCAGGAGTCGCAAGCCACAAAGCCGGCAAGTCTAAATTGCCCATTTTGCCGAACGGTGGAAACTTACGAATTACGTTGGCTCGTTCGGAAGAAAAAGGAACGTCTGCCGCACGGTGCAGATGAACGCGATAAGGCGAAATTTGCGAAATCGCAGAGCTATATGCTCCTGCTCGATGACAAGGTTTCTTGCAAGAATCTCCGCTGCCGTAGACCTTTCGAGATCTCCGGCATCAAAACTACCGCCTTCCTATAGGCTGAGGCGCTGATGGATGCAGGAGAGCTCCGGCGCGAACGAAAGCTGAATCCTGCTCGCGAAGTTTTGGAGCGGACCGGCTGGTATCACAGCTTTCGGTTTGAGGACGGAACCGAGTTTCGCGGAGTCATTTCAGTCGAAAAGCTTCTTTATCGTTATTCGCAGTTTCCATTCCCACATGATCTGACCGGCAAAACCGTTCTGGATATCGGAGCTTGGGACGGCTGGTTCGCGTTTGAAACAGAGCGGAGGGGAGCACGTGTTACAGCGATTGATACCGTCGAGTTTCCCAATTTCCGAAAAGTACATAGTAAGTTACAGTCACGCGTTGATTATCGCGAATTCGATTTATTCGAAATTCCTGACGCAAGCCTTGGTAAGTTCGACTATGTTTTGCTTTTAGGTGTTTTGTATCACACCAAGCATCCCGTTCTTGCGCTCGAGATTGTTTGTTCTTTGACGGAAGACCTTGCGATCATCGAGTCGTACGTAATCGATGCAGATTCCTGGCGGGAGAACGGGGAC
Source organism: Amazona versicolor (assembly GCA_034782995.1). Classification (NCBI taxonomy): domain Eukaryota; kingdom Metazoa; phylum Chordata; class Aves; order Psittaciformes; family Psittacidae; genus Amazona; species Amazona versicolor. The sequence goes on from JAVHMZ010405632.1 coordinate 12,922, forward strand.
GAAATCCCGGTCATGGAGTTCTACGAAACGGATGAACTTGCCGGACAGCTCGATAATTGGTGCGGCCCAACTGTCGGATGCTTCGTCGCAATGGTACGAACAGCTGGATTCGCTCGGATCGAGATACTGAGTGTTGAAGACCGGCGCGCCGCGCTAGCTTGTTATCGAAAGTGGGAGAAAACGGAGTTTGACTGCACCAAGCCGAGACCCCTGCTTATCTCGGTGAAGAACAACATACGCTCGGGAATCAACTTCCGTACCACTCGTGAAGAATACATGACGTGGACTTTCGAGTATCCTCGCGAGGGCTTAGTGCGACAGGATGTTCGTCTGGAAGTCAGCGGGTACGGTGTGCCCGCGATGTATCTCAGTCGTACGACAAACGGCTTATATTCGGTGAATTCGCGCCTTCCGCCGGGACTTGCTCAAGGTTGGCATGCCGCGCGTTTGTCCGTGCAGAACAGTGCATGGAGTGAAGAACGGCGAATCGCTGTCGATCTTCCGTTAAGCACAAAGGAGCTGCGCATGGATATCGTTTGTGATGGAATTACTTGGGAGCGCGGCGCAATTGACATCTCGAACCGTCTGGCGTATCTAAGCGTCTGGGTGAAAGGGTTAGGCGAAACAAGCGATGAAGCGAACACGAAATTGTTCCTGGGTAATCAAGGGCTCAATGTCACATACGTGGGTGAGGTGGACGAAACTGGCGCTCGTCAGGTAAACGCCACCGTTCCCGCGGATCTGCACGAAGGCGAGTACGTTGTGACGGTGCAGGCCGCCGGAGAGGAGTCCGCTCAGCAAACGGTGTTAATCACGAAGAAAGCTCTTCGAAACGTACAATAAGCAGTGCGAGAATAGCCATGAACCAAAGTGCGCAAAGCATCAGGGTGACCCCGGAAGAAATCGTCAATTTTATACTCGAGGAAATGGAAGCGGGCCTGTGTCCGGGCTACTACAGCAACCTCGTTCCGAGTGCGTTTGAGGTCTACCTTGCGCCGCAAGATTTCGAGCGGCTTACGCCACTCAGTGCCCGCATCCGCGACGAAGCGACTCGTGCCTTGACGGCAAAGCTGGCCGCACTTAATAAGGCCCCGAAACTCAAGCTTCCCGGTTTGACTGGGCGCGAGGGAAGAAAACGATACGAAGCTTTGAACGAGTGGACAGTTGAAATCCGGGAAAACACAGATGACGATGCGCGCGACAACCCTCTGGTAATTGTTTCGAACTTTCCGTCAACCGCCGTCGTAGAAGAAAAAGCGGGGACCATGACCGAGCGGGTCACGAGACGGAACGCGCAGGGTACGACGTCTACCACGCAGACCGCGCGCAACACCGCAACCGAGACGCGCCGGGCGAACGATTCGCTTTACGCGAACATCGAATATGAGGATCATACCGGCGCGCACACTTATCAGATGACAAAGGATCTGGTAAAGATTGGGCGCGGCTCGATCGACCGATGGGTTGATCTGAAACTCGCATCGCAGAAAGATATCTCTCGTGAGCATTTGCAAATCCGTCGCGACCCCGGGTCGGGTAAGTTCTTCGTCAAAGATCTGAGCACGCTGGGCACGACGGTGAACGGCAAACCGATTCCGGCCAGTCTCGAAAGGGTGAACGGCGAAGAGGTGGATCGAAATGTCGAGGTGCCCCTACCGGAGAAAGCCAAGCTCGGTTTGGCCGGTGTGTTGACGCTGGAATTCCGCGCCGTGCGTTGAACCATGACGTTGCTGCACTCCGCGCGATTTCTGTTTCTTCTTTTGCTCATCCTCTTCTCGGCCGGAGCGTTCCTCGCTAGCCGGAACTCCTGAAAACAGATGAGTCCCGCTGTTCCGCTCTTGCTGTCTGCCGGTTCGAGTGATCAGGGCTTTGTTCGCCCGAATAATGAAGACCGGGTGTACTGCGATGACGCGCGCGGAATTTACTTAGTCGTCGACGGGATGGGCGGTCACGCGGCGGGCGAACGCGCGGCCGAGATTGCCTTGGAACGGATCCGCGACCGGCTCGAACGGCAGACCGACAGCACCGAGCAGCGATTGCGCGAAGCCATCACTCTCGCCAATAACGCGATCTACGCCGCCGCTCAGAAAAATCCGGAGTGGCGCGGGATGGCCTGTGTGCTCACCGTGGTCGTGATCGAAGGAACGATTGCAACCATCGGCCATGTGGGCGATTCGCGTTTGTACAGGCTTCATGGCGGCCTGATTCAGAAAGTTACGCGCGATCACTCACCGGTTGGCGCGCTCGAGGACAGCGGCGAACTGACCGAAGACGAAGCCATGCGGCATCCACGCCGCAACGAAGTTTTTCGCGATGTGGGCTCTCAGGAGCACAAGCCGGAGGATGAGGATTTTATCGACATCATTCGCGTGCCGTTTGACGCCGCAAGCGCGCTGCTGCTTTGCAGTGACGGATTGAGTGATGCAATCTCTTCCGTGCAAATCCGAAAAATTCTCGAGGAGAATGCGAGCGATCGTGGGGCCAGTGTTCGCGCGCTGATCGAAGAAGCAACAGAAGCCGGAAAGGACAATGTATCCGCTGTTCTGGTGCAAGGCGAGGAGTTCGCGTCGAGTCTGGGGAAAGGAAGCGTTCGATCTTTTGAGCCTAAGCCGACGCCGCCGCGGCGAACCACCGGTTTTCGAGCCGTTCTGTTCTTCATAGGCGGAACCCTGTTGGGAGCCGGAGCTGTCACGAGTTGGGTTTTTCTTCTTCGCGAGAAGCCTGCTCGCGTACCGATGACGATCACCGTTCCTCCCAGCGGCACCATCTCGGCGGCGCTTGCCCAAGCCAGCACGGGCGACACCATTCAGGTTGGTCCCGGGACGTATGCGGAGTCGCTAGATCTGAGAAGCGGCGTGACCATCCGCGCGGAACCGCCTGGCTCCGCTGTGATCCAGGGCGCCGTTTCCGCAGACCACATCACGGGTACCCGGCTGGAAGCGCTTGTGATTTCATCCGAGACAATCGGGCTGGATCTTCAGGACAGCATGATCGATGTTGCTCGATGCGAGGTGCGCGGCGCCCGTAAAGCGGGAATGCGATTCCAAGGCGCGTCCGCTGGCACTCTGACCGCGAGCTGGATTCACGACAACGCGGGCCCAGGTATTGTCATTGAAGATTCCGCGACGCCGCTGCTCGAGAACAACGTCCTTTCTGCAAACGGGATCGATGGCGCGAAGCGCCCAGGCATCGTGATCGCTCGCGGTGCGCATCCGGAAATAGTGCGCAATGTCTTCGACGGGAACGGCGCAGAAGCTGTTTGGCTGGCCCGTGGAGAAGCAGAGCTCGTTGCGAAAAACTTCTTCATTCGGAAGCCAGGGTCAACCCTAAAGCCCTTCCGCATCACTGCGCCGCAGGAGACTGCGCCGTGATCACGGGACAGCGTTGTGAGCGGTACGAGATCCTCCGGCTGCTTGGCCGTGGCGCGATGGGCGAAGTGTATTTGGCTCGAGATCCCGGAAAGTCGGCCGACGTTGCGCTCAAGATCGTCTACCGCGGACCGGACCCGGAAGATCGCGACATCATCGAAGCGGAGCGGCTCGGGGCCGAATTACAGAAACGCTTAACGGGTGTAGATCCGCGCGTGGTGGCCGTTCGCCGCTATGGCGAAGAGGATGGAAGCCTCTTCATCGAGATGGAATATGTCGAAGGCGAGGATCTCTCGGCGCTGCTCGCTCGCGGGCCGCTTCCACTTTGGCGCTCGGTCCATATCGCGCTCGAGCTTTGCGGGATGCTCGAAAATCTGCAAGCTTTTACCACCGTGATCGGCGATAGGAAATTCTCCGGTGTCGTCCACGGTGACTTGAAGCCGAAGAATATTCGACTGACCCCGAACGGCGAAGTGAAAGTGATTGACTTCGGTATTGCGAAGGCGCTGTCGGACACTCGCCAGCAAACGGTCAATTTGTTCGCGAGTGCCGCCTATTGTTCTCCGGAACGCTTGGAAACGGGGAACATGAACGCAGAATCGGATCTCTGGGCCGTGGGAGTTCTGCTATACCAGATGATCGCGAACCGGCTTCCGTTCGATGAGGGAAATCGCGAACGGCTCGAGCGGCGCATTCGGTCGAGCGTGCAACCTGACCCATTGCCCCCTTCGTGCCCCGAGCCGATGCGCCGCATCGTTTTCCAGGCTTTGGCGCGCGAGCCGCGCAGCCGCTATGCGAGTGCGCGCGACTTGAAGAATGATCTGATCCGCTGGCGCGCGGATCAGCCGGTGCTCGCCGCATCCTTCTCGTTCACGCATTTTTCGAGTGACGCGACGGTTCGGACGCAACCTCCCGGCATCAACGGCAAGCCGGTGACAATCTCGCCGGATGCGACCACGCGTACCGCGCCGCCACCCGTTTCCCATGTGCGAAATCATCCCGGCAAAATTCGTCCCGTGATGGGATGCGCGGCGTTTGTGTTGATCACCTTCGCCACGCTCGTTGGCTTTGCCTTGGCACAGTACAGATACTGGCAGAAAAGCGAACGCCTCAAAGCAGATATCCTCACCGAAAGCGGCGAAGAAGACGTCTGGAAACGTTTTGAGGACCTAAACGGCCGCACGCACCTGCCTGGGCTTCTTTGGCCGGCGAGCAGCGCCTTACGAAAACGGCTGATTGCTGCAGCGGACAACGTCATTCTCGAGTACCGCAACAGTGACGCTCCGACCATCTTTTATAAGCAGTGGCAGCAGGCCCGAAATGATTTAAGCCGCGCGCTCAAGCTGGACCCCGGAGATAACGCGGTTCGCGGCCGCTTGCAGGTTTGCGAAGGGCACCTCGATAGGATCAACGCGAGCGGACTCAAAGGCGAGGCGCGGCAGAAGCGGCTGAATGGAGCCGTGTCACACTTTCAATCGGCGTCCGAGCAGCTGCATGGTTCGCCGGATCCTTACCTTGGCTTAGCTCGTACTTATGCTTACGAGCTGAATGACATGGACAAGGCCGAAGCCGCGCTCAAGAAAGCCGAAGAGAACGGACATCCGATCGGTAAGCGGGAGCACGCCCAGTTAGGCGACGGATACAAGCGCCGGGCGGATCGCTTGTGGCGCGATTCGCGCGCGTTTGTGCAGTCTCCGGAACGCGAAGAGGATTTTCTCGAAAAGGCTCAAAGCGACTATCTGCATGCCGAGGACCTGTATCAGAACGCGAGTGGTTTTGGCGACGCCGCGCGCAACGAGGTCGTGGCTATTCAAGGGCAGCAAAGAGTCGAGCAACGGCTACACGAACTACACGGAGGCGCGGCTCCAAGCCAGGTCCCAACGAGTGCGCCTCCACAAAACCAGCCATGAACACATCGCGAAACACGTTCGCGACGCGCGTGGAAGAGCGCAAGCAGAAGGCGCAACTCGCGAGAGCCTCCGAGCGCAATCGCGAATTCCTGTCCCTCGTTGCCGGCTCGCTGGTGATCA